>JABSMS010019323.1:0-11494 GCA_018902275.1 Aleiodes sp. PSUC_FEM 10030003
CATTCACAGATTTTATAGTCAATTTTTTTTTCATCATTCTTGTTTTTATTATTATTATTATTGAATGAAGCACAATCGTTATTAATGAAATCATTATATTCCATTACACTCTTGAATACAGTTCCGGAACAGTATATCGAAAATCCATTCAATCTCACGCATTCACGTTCATCTTCAAGCACAAATGGTACTCCATTTGATTCGTTTTTTATCCAAATATTTTTTATGCGACTAATCGATTTCACACTTTTATTTTCTTCTTTCAATCGAGATTTTTCATATTCGAATAGTGACATTAATTTTATACCTTTGGCAATTGCTAGTTTTACAAAAAATGACTGAGAGACAATCATTTCATTTTTAAAAAGAAAATGCCAGAGGATATAATAAATATTATTGCTGAAGTTTTTAAGAGTCGGTTTGAACCAAAGTTCCCAAACAAATTGGAGTGAACTCGTATTGTTCGTCACTTCCCACATTTTAATGGTTGAATGCATTACATTGTAGAATTCCAACCAATTTTCTTCATCTAATGTACCCCATACCGTGAGATAAAGTTTTGTTGAAACATGCTTCAAGTGATATTTTGGAAGACTTTCAAGGATTGTCGCAATATGTTGATTGTCAATGCGTGGTGAGCTCTTCATAACTTTGAACATTTCAGTTAAGATTGTATATTTTGTAGGATTTTGCCATGATAACTGATTCAGTAGAATATCGAAGGATTTTTCTAAAAAAGTTGGGTATTTTCTCTCCATGATATTCAAGTATTTTGGAAAAATTCCAGTTGCATTTAACTTTGCTACATCGTTTATACAATTGTCCCAGTTCGACATTATTATAGCCTCTAATTTCCCTTCCAATATTCCACTATTTTCCTCCCAATAATTTGTGTGCTTCGTACATTCAAGCAAAAGATTTAATAATCGAAAAGCAATATATGTATATCTTGTATATGTAATACAGTGTTTTTCTACTATCTCCAATATATCACTGTAAATCTCTTTGGAGTATGTAGCTTTCTGTTTACTAACAGAAAGACAGCTGTTGATGATAATAAATTTCAACATTTCCTGGTCTCTTACAAAAAAAAAATCGCCAAACATTTGTAAATTATGACTGTTCAATACAAGAAATAATTTAAGATGATTCTCCAAATTTTTCACATCCATTATTTGAGATAAAATTGAAAAGAATACTTGTCCAGATAAGAGTATGTTTTGGTCCCGTACACTTCCATTAGTAATTAATTTTAACAATTCAATCAGAATTATTTGCCACGTTGAAATGTCTCCATCAATTCCTCGAGAACAGAAATCCAGTAGGATCTGAAAAATCGAAGAAGCAATTTGTTCCTCTGAATCTCATTTATATAAAATTTATTAGAAAGCAATTACTCACTTGCAACCTTTTTAAAGTTTCATCATCGTCAAATTCAGCCATCCGGTCTAATATAGCCAGTATATCACTCACATCAAACAAGCCAGATCGATCTGAAATCCTTCCTCCGAAGCTGGACTTCATTTTCCCGGAATGTGCCTTCTTTACTGTTTCTGCTCAGTGCAAGAATATAAATTTTTTAAACCTTTTTGACAATATATTATTCAATTTCTCGAGCAGGAATGAGAGGTTAAAACGTTGAAACTTGATAAAGGTAGCATTTTACTGGATGAAAATAATGTAGACACATTGAAGTAGGAAAACTAGATCATATTTTCATATCCAGTTTGAAATAACAAGCTATATTAATTAAACTTGCTCATTGATACAATGTTGATGACATTTTTCTCGACAAGTTTTTTAAGGGTTTTCTAACCTCCCTGACGGATCCGATTTACCGGAATTTACGGTGATTGCACGGTGATTTCACCGTGCACGTTCACCGCGATTTTCGGTGAAATCACCGTAATTTACGGTAAAATCACCGTGATTAACGGTAAAATTTTGGATGAGAAGCATGAGTTAACATAAATGTTGTGGAATTCGTTGAAAAATAGACTGGATCAGCCAACAATTGAAAGTTTCATCCTTTCCTTTGTTGAGTATTTCCAGTTTTTTGAGAATATTTACAAATTTCGTAGAGCAAACAATGAAAAAAACAGCCGGAAGGAGCTCATTCGCCATCGATTCATGTAATTGTTTGTGAATTATTGAAGATTTCCAAGGTAGATATGTAGGGAATGAGTAAAAAAATATTTTGTAAGGAATCATTCTCATATGCAACAATGAATTTTCATGAAATAAGTTATAACTCCCTCAAAAATCATTACAGATTCATTGAAAAACACATAAATCGATGGGAAATGAATTAACCTATCAGCTAGCTTTTTTATTTCTTACTCTACCATAATTGAAACCGGAGATATTTGTAAAAAAACTAAGGATTCCAAAAGCGGTGTAATTTTTTTCAAATTGGCAAAAAAATTGAAAAATATGTTTTTCGATCGAGCATTCCCTCAGCTCCTTGACGCAATAATTGTGACGATGCTATCTCAAATGCTCTCATTCGTTTGAAGTGATTTTCACGACGGAGAGTCAGCAAATTCTACATAATGTCCTTATCAATCCTTTTGCTGCAGTTGTTTAGGAATCATTGGGTGGGCGACATTTTTTTCGTAATTGTTTTTTTGTTTTCGTGCTCCATCAAACCCATCAAGGTTGCAGTACAATTTATGTAAATTTGATTAGTGGATATTGAATTGATGGGGCGTTGTTCCGATACTCGCCAAACTGAATAAAAAGCAATCGATGTCTATTAAATGTAATGTTTTTTTATAGGTTCTGAGTTATATTATTTGAATGTGACAATTCATTTCATTTTGTTTTCTGAGTTTACGAGAAAATATGAATTGATGAATTTTCTATCATTTTCTTGGATAATTTCTCCGTTTATATTTTCATTCGTGTAACGTATTATTTTATTCCGATGGGAAAAGAAGAAATTATGAGTTTCGTTTACAGCTCATGACTTTTACCAGAATAGTATTTTTATCAGAGTAATTAATTGTAAGTGAATTAGAAAATTATGTGAAAAAAAAAATCATAAAAATAAAAGATGTGATATAATTACGCGCATTGTTTTGTCAACGCCTGGTCCAGTCATACTTGAACCGCGGGGGAACAAAATCGATAATACACATATAAGTATAGAGGAGGAAACGCCCTGGACCGGACTGAGCCAAGATTCTCAGTATCGAGTTTGGGTGTTTATTAGTCCATCAAATATGATATGAACGAATAATTTTTCTCAAGAGCCAAAAGAACAGTAAGGTAGCGCTGAATGAAAAACGGCAGGTTTGAGAGAGATTGCTGAACAAATATTTCATTGTTTGTCTTTTTCATTCTTTCAAAGATATAAAAGCCATCTTTAGATAATAGTTATTGGGGAATAGCGTTTTCACTTATGTAGATTCTAAATCTGGTAATTTTCATAGGAAACGGTCTATTTGATAAAGATGTCATCACTTTCAGAGCATTTATGAAATGGTATGGATGCTCCTATTTCTGTTTGGAGACCAGATATTGAGCCAGAGAATCCGGAAGTTGAGAGATTCCTTATTTTACAGAATCTGCAGATTTAATTAGACAGGGCAACTTCCACAAAGTGCCCTACATTCCTGAAACTATTAGGGATGAGTTTGTGAGTTTGGCAAGGCCTGAGTTGATTAATTTTTCACTACTTTTATGCTTTTAACGTCAAGAGTTACAGACGATTCTTCTGATTGCAATTGTTTCCTTTTTTCTCCAGAATTTAATAGTTTATTTGATTATTTGAACGCAGGAGGTCACAATCGATCAAATAAATTATTCATACAACAGAATCCATCAATAATGACTTGAAGGAATATCATCTCTGAGGGAAATTTGCTTCAACTACTGGGCAGCTTTTTGTGTGGTAGAAAATATAAATATCACCGCCGTAGAGTCAAAGGGGCGTAAATGCCATTTTTTTAAGGCCACCGAGAATTCATTTCTACGGAAAACTAATGAGTTATTATCTTTTGTTATTCAAAAATAAAAAATTCCACTTACGCCTCTTTGTTTCTACGACGACGATATGTCATAGTTATTAATGTTAGAGTTTATTGAATTTGTTGAATAGACAAAACATTCTACTAAGTAATAAGTAGTAATTAGAGAAAATGATAATTATTTCCCATCTCTACGCGTTGATTGTGAGTATCATCGACGTATGAGTGCTTCATGAATCAGCTTTGGAAAACTTGGCGATCCAATTCCAAGAGAGAATCTGTTATGAAAAGGCGCTAGACATGTGAAATCGATATGCTTTGAATACTGAGAAATACTTGAAGATTGATAAAAGAAAGGATAGAAAGATTCAACAAGCTTTTGCCCCTGCCAAATACAAAAATACAGCTTATTAAAAAGTCAAAATATACGTAAACAATAATAAGATTCATAGCATAGATACCTGTAGAATTTCGTGAAGATTTTAGTCAATAAAATTGCTTGATTTTTATACCAATCAGTGTGGTCTCCATACTAATTTCACAGGTTTTGTGGTGATTTCCTTCAGTTTGTTTGTTCATTTCAATTCACGTTTATCTCAAACAGAGCAAAAAAATAAATGTCCTTTCCTCTATTGTTTTTACTTGTGAAAGTAGTCTCTTAATAATTGGGGAAGAGAGAGCAAAAAATTCACTTGGAATGTGTCCAATTCCATTAAGAACACACTAAGAAGTACAGAACAATTTTACTGGCACTCTAAGAGACACACAACACCTAAAGATCTATGTATATAATGTCTTTATGAATCATTGCATGTATCTGTATTGCATTGCTATTCGATTCTTCAATATGAATTGATCTGTAATGATTCCATGAGAATTAGAACTTATTTAAAAATTGAAGGTAAGACATACAATCGCAATAATTCGTTGCTCTGGAATGGAGCAAGAATTTCTCTTTGTTTCGTATCGACGAACATACATAACGCAACACTGGAGATCGAATGACGATTTTAGAGATGTTGTACGCTGAAAACAATAAAGTTCAAGACACTTGAGTAATCGACTGTTACAATTTGTTGTAGTCTTTCAAATGCATAACTAATTTTGTTCTTGCGTAATTAAATTGCAGCCCGAGCTCATCCAATTTTTTCATATCGTCACCCTAGAGTGAAAGGGGCTATATTATAGCACACTCTTCCTATACTGTTACGCCCTTTCTGCTCTAGGACGACGATTGAATATTTTCAAAAAATGAGATAAATACAGTAATAATCCAAGGAAGAAGATAATTTTCAAATACAGGACATAAATTCCATAGTTTTGAATGAATGTAATTTTTTTGCTTCTCCTTAAAAAAAAATCTTCTTCACTAGCTACAATATCCAAGTTTCAGGAGAAAAATTCGATTTCATTTCCACACAAACGTGTTTTCATTTTTCTTCGTTTCTTATTCTTATTGGAGAAGAAACTTTTTTGTTATGTGGATTTCACATAATGAAATCAATATTTATTAGAGCACTTTCTTTATCACACAACGGATAATATACGCTATATATAGAGATGGAAGATTGTTTTTTCCAGCATGGCAGCAGCAGTTGCGAACAAAGTAAATGAAGATGGTAACGAAACTATGAAAAACTCTGATGTTGAACTTCCTAGGTTATCTGATTTTAATGGATAGTGATAAAGTGAACTTCAAGTGTAATTTTCTTCGGCAAATTATCTCATTGATTGCAGTACGAATTGCAGCTCTCCTTCACCCCTTTCTCGTAATATACCTTCAACTCTAGAGAACCTTATAAGGAATTCAATGATAATGATAGCTTATTGTGATTAGTAGGAAAACAATGCGGTGAGGAAGATTTTCTTCCGAGAAATTGTAGCAATTTTAATCCATAAAAATAATTGTAGCAATTTCATAAATTGACTTGTATGTAGAAAACAACTTCCGCGTTAAACATGCCTTACTGTATTTTACTACAGTACGGGTTAAGGGCAATTATAGGCACTTTACATTTGTATCTATCGATGATAATTCAATGGTTTGTTCAGATTGGAGTTGTGAAATGAAGTACTAAAGAACACGATGGGTTTGAATGTGACTCCACAAACAGCTCTGAATTTCACAAAAGCTAGTGTTTATATGATTTGCTCATGGCCACCTTCGCCTTCAGCCGGTCGAATTCAAGTCATATGGTTTAATTTACGATGGTGGATAGTTTTCATATTTCTCATACTACTTCTTATTCCACTAGCAAATGGAGTATATGTATTTCGTAATGATACATTCGTCATGATAAAAGCAGCATGTCTCTGTAGCGCTACAGCGCAAGCATTGATAAAGCTTGTGATTTGTCGAGTACATAGAATGCGATTCCAGGTATGTTATATTTTTCAAATAAAATCATATTTCCACATGATACATGATAAGATGAATAATTCAGATGCTGCTGGCGGAAATGGAAAATTTTGTGAAAAATACTAATTCACTTGAAGCAAAATACATCAAATCATATATTGAAAAAACTGCTGATTTTCATTTTTTCGTTACAACAAGTATATTCATAGTTTGTCTGTATTTTATACTTGAACCAATTTTATTATCACAACCCTTCCCAACTGATGTATCCTATCCATTCCCAGTTAATAATGGAATGATACATATGATACTATATATTCAACAATGTATAGCATTATTTTTCATAGCAGCAGCTCTTTCTATTGATTGTCAAGTTGCTACTTTACTCTGGTTCATGAGTGCGAGATTTGAGATTATAGGTGATGAATTTGAAATGGCTTCTAGTGACGATGAATTGGCTCTGTGCATAAAACATCACCAAGAGCTACTTTGGTAATTATTACCTTTCCAGGTGTTTATTATCTTTCAATCACGTTTATTCTTCAGTTATGCTAAAGAAGTTCATTACGCAGTACGTTACATTGCATTCGGAACTATAGCAACAACAACGATCGGAGTTATTTGTGGTTGTTTAACTCTTATCAGTGTTAGTGATGATTTTTTTTATTTATGTAATTCTAGAAGATATTCTGAAATTAAAATGCAACTTATCGTTCACAGACGCAACCATTTTCGGTTAAATTCCGTATGGGAAACATCGTTGGAAACGCTGCTTCCGAACTCTTCATATATTCGTGGCCTGCAGATAATTTAATTCGAGTGGTATTTTCCTTTTAAAATATATAATGAATCCACGTAGAAAAAAAATTCTTTCGATTCGGCCAATTCAAAATTGAACATACTCTTGACGGACCAGTCGATCGGACTAATTGAGTTGTCTATGTGCCTGACTCTCAATTTATTGCTTATCGTTCAGAAAACTTGAAAAATGTGAAATTGATAGAAGCCAACTCAAAGGGGACGTCAATCAATTCTGAAAAATAGAAAAAAAAAACTAGAGTATTTTTGTGGTCGAAAGCTAATCGATTCTTCATCGATCGATTGAAAATCGACCAACGACAGCGACCAGTCATCGAGTGTGTGTCAAGCGCATAGACAACTCGAATAGATCATGAGGTCCGCCAGGGACATTGATATGTTGAAACTTTTAAGAGCCAAGCTATTGGAGACAGAGTATTTAATTGTCATTGGATTGGGAAATCTACTGGTATGAGGACCAATATTATTACTGTTATCACTCGATCTCAGAAGCCCGCAACTGTATCTATAATGGGATTCATCCCCAGTCTATCTCTCTTTTATTATACAAGTGTAAGGGTTATAAATAATATCACACTCTGAAAAAAATGTACTAATGATGAGTAAACATTATACTTGCAGCTAGTATATCGAAAAAACTGGTACCAAGTCCATTTTTATACTTGCCACGAGTATAAAATAATTTCCTCGTGAGTATATCCGCTTAGTCTGCGAAATACTATCCACCAGTATAAAATATACTGCTCACTAGCATAAAATATATAAACCGCTAGTATGAAGTGTACTAGCCGCTAGTATGAAATATACGAACAATGAATGTATTGGGTATTACCATACATGTACAATTGCCACCAAATAAGCGCGAAAAAAAATTCCCCCGTATCACAATCGATTTCTAAAAAAATTGCGCTCGAGTTAGATTTCCGAGCTCGATTCATACTACTGTCCAGTATAAATTTATACTTGTCAGTAGTATATTTTTTTAGAGTGTACATTGTCTCATAATAGTTGAATTGAATTAAGTACATGTATCTATTGTTTTTCTAGTTTGTCTCTAGAACTTTCTCATACTTCACGACACTCCGGATAATCTTATCTTCTAAAGATACTTGATCAATCAAGAACTTAATCTCCATAATGTGAACAATAGATTATAAATTTTTATGCAATAATGTGTCGCAGGTTGTCGATGAGGTTGTTAATTCGAATCTATTACTGAAGAATTTACTTATTACCTTGACATTATGTAATGTTTCCAATAAATTTTCTATCGGATAGCATAAAAATCATTTCTATTATTATAAATACGAAATCTCTTGTGTACTTTTTAATATTTTTAATGCTATTTTCATTGTAAATGGGTAATTTTCAGAATTCCAACAAAACACTCGAGATAAAATTTTTCTAATGATTTTATTGAAAAGCTGAGGAAAGTCTCAATAAAAACGCTGTGTCAAACTAAATTTTTCAGTTTTCTTTTTTTTCCAAAATTGAAATCGATGGGAAATCAGCTCAAATTCAAACTGATCCTTTACACTACGATAATAAAAATCAAAAATATTCGCAAGAAACTGAAAAATTGTGAGAATGAATTTCCTCAACTTTTCAATGAAATCATAGGAGAGATCAATATGTACTCAAAATGAAGGGAGAGAAGCAATTTTTATATGTTCAATACACGTGAACTTGTATTTCATTTCAATTATACTATTTGGCTTTGTGCGAAGTAGTTCAGCCTTTACAGTCTGTATGCGAATTCATTTATTTTTAAACTCTTTTTGTAGATGATAACTATTTAGCAAATCTGTGGATACAAACAAATATTCACCATTTTACCCTACAATAATTTCTGTAATTATTAGTAGCGTAATAATTTGGTAAGTAAGATTCTATTCTCAGAAAAAATAAAAATTTCAACCTGGTGGAATAATCGTAGCAATTTAATAAATTGCCACTTATTGGAAGAATAACTTCCGAGTAAAATAATTCTTACTTGGCTGCTACAGTGGTTAACTATAATCATGAATGTGGTGCTGTTGTGCTTACAATACTATTCGATAGCTGGTCTGCGAAGTTTTACACTTGTAAAATAGAGTAAATAACCGTGGGGTCGATTGTGACTCTACAAAGTGCTCTCAATTTAACAAAAGCTAGAGTCTGCATGGTTTTTTCATGGCCACATTTAGCTATCCTCAGCCACTCATATTCAAATAGTATCGTATAATTTCCCATGGTGGATATCTTTTATATTCTTCACACTTCTATTTATACTACTAGCGAATAGAGTCTATATGGCTATAGCATTGGAGAAACTTTTGATAACTCCGGTACATACACTGAGAAAAAAAAATACTAGGTCTTAGTGAACCAGTTTTTTGGCGGCAAAAAGTGATTGAAACAAGAAAATTTTGATTTCTTTAAAAAAATATTTTTTCCCTAGCATAAATGGTGCCGTTATTCTTATTCTATTTTAGCCAATCTTCTGCACGAAGTACGAGGTACTCGCTCTAATGGTGCATGAATCTATGCACCAAATGTGTTCAGGCGAGAAAGCACTGTAGTGCGTGAATTACGCACAACTTTGCATCCATCATACATAGTGGATTGGGTGTGTACAACATACTAACAACTTTGACAAAGAGTGTTCACCTAGAGTTTCTTTGGAAATCATTGTTATTTAGAAGGGAGGATAATATTTGGTCAAGTACTACATCATTACAATAAAAGATTATTATCATAAATATAATCTCTTTGATTGAGTGACACTGGTTTTCGTTATAATCGGGAAAAGTTATGTGCATAATCCATTAATATTGCCCTCAATTAAAGAATGAAATGGGAAATGTATGATTTATTAATTATTTTCACCGTCTGGAATAATTGAAATTTCGATTCCACATAGATTAGCTGTTTTATATTATTCACAAGTGAGATATGAGAATTTTAAATTAAATTTTAAACTGTTCTAAATCTATCGATATTGTTTTCTCAATACACCTATTTTATCCATACTATTGCAGACAAGCTTTTTATATTCTCCCCACACATCCCTATAATTTTCCAGGTGGATATTCTCACGGGATTATTATCGGCAATTATATCACGTTACAAACGAGCATTGTTGTGTGAATTGAACTGAGTGATATATTTAGTTTATTACATGTGCACAATGCCTATTATATTTTGTAAAATATAAATTCTATGACGATGCCACGTACGGAGCTTTTATTCACATAATAAACTACTTTATTGATTATGAAAATTTAATGTCATCCTATGTGATAATCCTCACTTTTCTCTTTATTCTTCGCGATTTATGCTCTCCCGATAATTATGCCACTATTTACATGAAATCTAACATGTGTTTCTTTGGATTCTTTGTGAGACTTAGAGTTTTACAATTTACGTAGTTTTGAGACCGATTATGATAACTGTGAATAATTTTTTTTGAGAGAACAAACCTATACTCTTGGACAATGATTTATGTAATATAATGGAACTCATTCTTCATATCCATCACATATGCATTTCAAGGGGATATCCGGACACGACTGGGACTCACAACCGTGTTTTGAATGCTAACTGAAATTATTTCTTAAATCTGTTTGCGTTTCCACTCAGATTGATTGCATGAAATTGTCCAAAAAGACGACCAGAACAATATGTTTCCATTATTCAATGGTGGTGCTAATCTGATTGGCCGAATTTCATCTAGTTGACGTACTTTTTTGATTACCGAAGGAACTAATAACCAGTTTTTTCGTAAACTTTGTTAAATCTTCAGAGTGAGTCAAGTCGGACGTGAAGACAGAAACTCTGAAAAAAAGTACAAAAAGACTAACTATTAGCAACTCAAAACTTGTGCGTTAAGGAGCTCTAACTTTCTATTAGCACGTAGCAAATTACATTTAGGAGATTTGGCTGATGGACCTTGACAATGGAATTGAGCTCTTTGCTTCTACTGTTCTCGTCCAGCATTGTATATGAAGTATATTAAGCATTAAGAAAAAGTATGGTAAAATGGAGATTGAGCGTGAGAAGGGAAACGTTAGAATTTTAATTGGCATTTGACTGGTCTCCATGATGGAAATTTTCAATTTTTTCAAAATACCTCTGGTTTTAAATCCCGGAGCGCAAAACTTCGAATACCGTCATGAAGAAAAGCTCATTCCCCACCGAGGCATGTGGTTCTCCATGAATTTTCTAGGAAATTCAGAGTAGAAAAATTTACTCCAAGAATCATTATATACTAGGGGTGTGCGAATATTCAAAACTTTGAATAATTCATGGTGAATTGAATACGAATAATTCAATTCAATACTGAATTGAATATTCAGTACTAATG
>JABSMS010019334.1:0-11492 GCA_018902275.1 Aleiodes sp. PSUC_FEM 10030003
AATCTTGACCAGAAAACATTAATTTTCGTGAAATAAAAAAAATTAATTTTGACATATGTATTTTTACTAAAATTGCCTCAGCTTTCCAATGGAATCATCAGAAAATCTCTATCTCAAATCGTTCAATTCGAGTATCCATTTTACCCCACCTTCCCCTATATTATTATTGCTCTTTATTATTTACATATATTTTGTATTTTTTGTTGGCTAAATGGTTTCATTGGCTACAATCATAATAAAGTTTATCTATCTATCTATCACTTAAATATCTAGTACAAAAAATCTTCTACATTTCTATTTTCTTTTTTCTCTGGAAATTGAAATAGTATGAAACCCCGAATAAACCTCGAAAATCACCAAAACGGGTAGAATTTGACGAAAAAAAAAATTGTGGAAAAATGAGAGTAGTGTCACGTATCACGTTGGTGCATCACCATAGCAACACTCGATTGCTAATTGGCTGGATCGAAACTCGAGAGCCGCAGGTCTTTTTATTCTTTTTCAACATTCCACATAATTTTTTTTTCCCAATGCATAGAGGCAATAAAGGACACCTGAGAGGACTGAAACCAGGGCAATTAGTATCGGATGTCGATAGATCAGTGCCTGTGTAGCACACAACCTGTGTGTAAAACGGGCCCGTGGCTTTTCTCAGCAGGGCGCAACCTGCAAGAAACGGTACGCCGATTGTAGAAAGAAACCGAAAAAGGACCATTCATTCATTCACATTTATATAACTCGTGGGGAACACACTAATGGCCCTTCGGGTTTGTTCGTTTTCATTCAGAGACGTTTGTTGCAATGGGCGATGGAGGGCGTAGGAGAGAGAAGGGATACGGGACTCATGGGAAAGTGAATTGGGGTATCCTTCAGATTGCTGATGGCGCGGATTCTGTTCTTCCAAATTATTGTTATTTTCTCAGTGTGTTGAGTTGTTTTTTGGGGAAATTAAATGTTCCGACGAAATTCTTGTGAATTAGGATCATTTCCTTGATGTTTTGGGCTTCGAGCTTCTCAACTCACTGGAAATTTAATTATACTCATTAACATAATGAGAAATTTTCATTCATTTGTTCGAGTTTTTCATGGTTTGTTAAATATTATTAATGATTTATTTTTCGAATGGGGTTTAGTGTGTTCTCTCTCAAATTTCCCGGAGAATCATTCCACATTGATCAACTGACTCCCCTGTCTATTACCGTAACAAAAAAACTGGTACTATTTTCACTTTATGACCCTTCTGCTGTATTATTTATCGATATACACCATGGTCAGAGATGTGAGGACCACCCTTGGGATTTTAGAGGAGACTGCGGATTTTACCGGTCGATAAATATCATTCGTTCCGATACTCCAAAGTCGTTGGGTTACTTCACTACAATTTTTCCCTTTCTAGTATTCGGGATACTCTCAATTCTCTCCCAGCCTCCAGAGTGTAACTAAACTCGAGGGGCTGTTTAGGAAGTCTACAATCTCACCCCATGTGTTTGTCTTTCACTCTGGTTTATATACCTAACCTTTGACTCAGCCGCACACTTTTTGGTCCCTCATGTAATTTCTTATATTTCATTATTTTTCTGAGATTCAAGAAATTGATTCGAGGCTTCCACAATTTTCTGATGAGAGTTTATTCATTGTTTTCATTGTCATCACAAGAATTTTGGACAAAAATGATGCAAAAAATTTAGTCTATTATTTTTTTTTTTTTTAATTGAGCCTTTTTGATTATAATCCATCTTTAATCAATGACGACGAGGATCAGAATTGGAAAAAGTTGAAATAAATGAATAAAAAATTTGTAGAATTCGATTCCGAAAAGTTTCATTAAGAGATCAATCTTATCTCATTGACCTCTACATTCCTCTTTCCTGAATAAACTACTTCTTCTACTCGAGTTTGTAAGCATGAATGGTCACTCCAAGGCGATAAACCAGAAACGAAAAAGCCACTGAGCCAACAAAAACATTTGTCGAGAGTGACCAACGAATAAACTTGACAAGCTTTTCTTGCTAAAGAGCAAGTCCATTTCCGCTTTCACTCCAGGGCACGGATTGACCATAAAGCCTAATACATCCGTAGGGGGACTAAATTTCGGGGTTGATGTGTACTATTTTCCTTTTAGCTTAGGGCTAGAATAACTATTTTTACGTGCTATTCCTTTTGACGTAATCGATCCTTCACATTTTTGGTAAATGTCGCAAATCTTCGCTGACAAATTGTGATCACGTGTCTCGATTTCTCGGCAATTCAAACAGGAAGGAAGTAGTAGTTGAAAAAGGTGAATTTTACCGAAAAAACATTTATATTCCATCGTAAAATTTTGAATTATGGAAGATAAAAAAATTGATGCGTTTAGGATTTTTATGACTGCCCTTGAGGCTCTCTAGGAATCATTGAAAATTCAGAGTTCCTCTCTTGCCCTAAAAATCCAAGAATTCGTAAGAATGTTTAACAAAAAAAAAGAAACGAAATTACGAAAAATCTTAACGTCTTTCAGGAAGAAGGTTTGAAAGAAATTTCGTCGTTCGCTTGGGTCATAAAGATAAATAGTTATCCCAGCAAATTTACACAATTTGGGGTAAAAACGACGCGCCATCAGGCTGCCCCGCAAAATCATGTTCCTTGGGCTTTTTTTTACCTCTCTCTTCCTCTGTTTTAATGCGCCTCAAACGTCGAGAGAAAAGAAAAAGGAAAGAAAGAAGGAACCGACCAATCGGCAGAAATTGGTATAAGAGCAACGAACCAATTTCCGACGGTACCTCGCAAACACCGGGCCATCCCTGGGGTCACTTTGGCCAAGGGGTGAGGGTTAATCGACGTTAAAACGATCCTCGTTAACGCGGCGAAACGATTTTTTTTCACATTTAACATTTTCTTTAAATGTACTTGTAACCAATAAAAATTCTTATTCAACATTAAAGTTTTCATCGTTCTTCGATTTATCGAATACACAATTGGTTGTGGTTACTATCAACATCATTACACACTTAATTTTCGTAATAATCTACGTGATGAAATGTCGATTATTTGTGGAAAAAATATTGGATTTTTTTCGAAAGAATTTAGTTAACCCGAAATTAATCTAAAAGTTCAGAATTTTTGTGAATAATGTGGAAATAACTTAATGTACATTTGAAATGGTCTATATCCTGAATTTTTTGAGGCGAGTTGAAATGTAATTTGGCCGTGAACGTGGACCACACCGGACGGTTTGGGTCTCCCGTCGGCGATTAACATTCCCAAAGCAATTGCACCCACATCGAGAGAAGCAACCGAGGCAATTTCTCTCCTCAAACTTTTAAAACTTCCCTACCAAAGAGTTTCGTATCTGCGTGACCAACGAGATGGCAGCACTAATCACCAAAAACTTTCAAATCTAAACTCTGGAAAGCAAAAGGGAAAAAAACGATTTCTAATCGACGAGAAAATTGAAGAAAAAAAAAATTTGATTAAAAATAATGAACTTGTCGTTTTCTATTTTCAAGTAACTCATTTATAAAATGAAAATTCTTCAAAGTCTCAACAAGAAATGAAGTTAATATTTATCTAAGCAACAGAAATGCCAACAATCAAAATACCAAGTAGTGAAATAAAATAAAAAGGTTTACAATAGCGGTTTGAAAATATCTTGATTCGAATAGTATGCGCATTTGTCTCTTGGTGATGTCGCGCGCGGCCTCATCACTTGAATTACAGGCCTCGTACCGTTTCTCGGTGCCGAAGAGTCGCGTGGATAGGCGGAGAGTACGACCGGGCATATTCCAACGTGACCGGTACGACTGATCTTCCCTCTCTTTCCCTTTTATTTTTATTTCCTTTCTTTAAATTCCCGTGATCTGAAGGGATGAACAGTTAAATTTTTTCCATCTCTCCAATCCTAATGACAATCAGGGATCAGAATAATCCCCATAATCCTAATAATTATTTGTAAAAACGATAAACTGAACTAATAATATTTTCAAAGTAGAATAATCATCAATAATATTTGTTGATCTCAAAAAATAACTGAAACAGATTAAATTTCGTCTGCAGCATCACGTCCGAATGAAATGAGGATCGGCCAATGGCAAATAAATCGCCTCGCCCGCGTCACGTTCCTGATTCAAAGCCATAAGATTCCTCGCAGAAATCGCCCCCATGGAAAAACTTTATGATGGACCCGCACGAGCAACAACTCCAACTTTCTTTTGATCTCTGCCGCGAGCAAAAGCCTTTGGTCACACCGTATCCGCATCTAGCCTGAATAACCTCCACCAAGTTGACATCTCCAACAGTGCTCGAGTATCACCACAACGATTCCTCCACTGTACGCTTCATTTGATTTTTCAAATAATTCATAACTTCAACGTGATTGAATTTAACGATTTTATTCGAGCCGATGATACAAAACGATAAATACGAAATGAAGAAATTGCAACGAGAAAAGAATATCATCGCAAATTGCTTGGTGACTAGGAAGTTGATCCAAGTATCTCAATTGTCTCGTATGAGAAGTCTAATTTCCTATGCAACGGAAATGTACGTAAGCCATTTGAAATTGATCCTAACGAAAATGGAGAAGGAATTTAGCTACTCGGATAAGGTAATTGAAATTTGCTCACGGCCAATCATCGATGTAATTGCTATGAGCCATCCATAACCTCCCCATTCTACATGATTGATCGTCCTACCTCACATTCGACCTCAGTACCATTATACTACAACGAATATATCAATACCAACATTGGATTCATCGTTTTCGTCATTATGCATGGTGAGCTACGATTGGGGCAAATAGAAAGGCAAACCATATGCAGGTGTACTTCAATACTTTACTATCTCAGTTTAAATTCATCGCGTGCATCAACTACATTTGACTTCAAACCGTTTTCCTCAGTACAGAACTGCACATCCCCCTGACTGTATCACCTTTTTATTATTTCCTCTCAATCCACCTCTTTTTATCTTGTCTGCCTGGATTATTCTTTTCTTTTTATTGAAAAATCAGAAACCATCGATGTTGACCATTGGATGGATGTATCCTTGGCACGAATACTCGTTCATCAGACATTACCAATTCATTCGGACTGATGGTTGGAAAAATGAGGTAAAGGAATAGCTACTTTGCTATCCACTTTATCTCAACTACATTGTTCTCTCTTTCTCACGGACTCTATTCGCGTATTCCTGAGAAATCAGGAAAAGACGTCCGAAAGTTTTCTAAAAGAAAATAAAGTGCATGAATATTCTTCGTTCAAACGAACTTCTTGTGCTTCACTTGCTAATTGAATATTCTCACGATTCGCGTCGTAGCTACTGAATTTTACCTCAGAATCGTCAAAAATTCAAACAAATTGAAATTATGATTTGAATATGAATTATACAATGAATAACGTATTCACGAAAATTGGGGATGGTAAATGTCAAGCATTTACGTCACTCAGTTCCGGCGGATATGTACGTATATGACATGTATCGCTGGATATTAATAGTCATTTATTAGTTACGGCTGGTAGTACGCCACCAGTGGTTTGTAATTCACTTTAGTCATTTTGTTGCTGATGCACACAAACCACGTACGAATTGACTTGTATGGAAACTGAGGGACACAGACAGTACACGCAATTCTGCAATAACGATTTTGCTCCAGGGATTACGCTCGCGTGGGGCCAAAATGAAAAAAAATCATCATACAAAGTTGTAAATTAATGGGCTTTTTAAATTCTCACGAATTTACCAGATTTCTGATAAACTCTTTTTCTACTATTTTTCGATCTCTCTCACCTCTTCTTTCACTCCTTTTTTTCTTCTTTTTGTATCATTGCGTCGACCTGCTGGCGCGGGAATACATGATTTTTCTCTTCAGCCGGACTGGAGGCCTATAATCGTATATGCAAATGGTCACCATGGTGCCGGGGTGAAGCAATCGTCTTGGCAATCGTGACTTATTAAGTCGTTCTGCTATTTTGCTTGTACTCGATCACGGGAATCTTTTATATCCCATTGGCGCATATTTCTACCTTGACCTTAAACTTCAGGTTCATATTTTGCATTTCCAAAATTTCATGAATCCATAAAATTCCCACTTGTTTCAATTATTTCGGAGGTAAATTAAGACATAAAAAAATGGTGAGAATATTGAGAATTTGAAAAAATAATATGTTGGCATATTTTTTTGTAAAGTAATATTTTGACTTATCATGTTCTTCTTTTCTTCAATGAATGAATGAAACAGGAAGGGAATTTAATTGCATACAAAAATAATAAACATTTGCGTGCAGCTATCACGCACAATGGTGCTTACTGATTCCAGACATTAACGTTAACAGTATAGTAAAGTATCCATTATGTTTTCAACGACAAATTCTTGAATCACGGTTTCATTTTTTTTCTCTGTATTATTCTTTTTTTCCTCTTCATTTTTGACCCTCGACTTTTCATTCATCCAGATCCATCATATCCCCAAAGTAGCTCTGAATAGAGAATGAAAGAAAAAAAAAATGAAAAAATTGGTAAACATCAGAGAACTACCGAGGGTGATTTTCCTTTCATCAGACGTCATTTTCCAAATTAGCCAGATGTAATTCAAGATTTCTTCCACTCAATGGAACCATTGATGAATAGATGCATTAGGTTCAGAAAAAAAACAATTCTACAAATTTCGGAATTGCCTCTCAAAATTAAAGGATCAATACAAAAAATTGATTTATCAGTTTTTATCAGAATCAACAACCAGTTGACACATTGATATTGAAAGCCATCTTCACGACGGATTTTTGATACGCGTGTGCTGAATTCATGAGGGTAGTAATGTAGCACCATTGTGTGTGATATCCATGCCCCAATGACGTGGGAATTATTGGGGGAGAGTAGTTTACCAGAGTTACCCTATAGGTCTTTAGTAAACTGTCTAAAGCCATAGCTAATCAGTCGATCATCTCTCACAGTGTTGACAAATTTGCCAGGGTTCATGATAGATATAGCTCTTCAACTTTACAAAGAGGGTCCTCATATAATCAACTAGTCGAAGAATGAACGATTGCTTCTAAAGAATTTGAAGGTTCACAATCACTCCAATTTGAACTTTCAATCTAATAGCATATCTCGAGCTTGAAGAATTGATTTTTATGAATTTTTTTCCTCATTCTAGGAAGAGAAGTGCAGAACCATGGACAATGATCCATTAGCCTCCTGCCAAATCGCCTTAAACCCAAAAACGGAGCATTCAGAGGGATTAATACCTCACACCAGAGTGTGGAAAAGAATCTCACATTATGTCCCAGTGTATTGGTACCCTCACGAGAAAGCCGTCACTTTGATATGTAAATAAAACGCACTGCAGGATGTCAAAATGTGCGCACGAGGACAAGCCAACTATAACGGTGTCGACTATACGAATAAAATCCAGTAGCCCAAATGTGCATTTGCTTGAGTGAGCATTGGCCACAATGGGTGTGAGCCCAGAAGCTATAGAAAACCAGTGAAAATCGTTGAGGGATGAAAAAAAGCCCACCCTTTCGTACATAGTAACCCTCTGGGAGATATCCAATAACGCTATCTATTCTTCATTGTCAATATTTACATCGGGCTTGAGTATCAATCTCGCGTGTTTCCAGGACTTCTTCAGTGTTATCTTCCTCTAAATCGTGAGTATATCTCTATTAACATCCATTCACTTCACCTTTAGTGTCAATATAAAACATGAATAGATATCTATAAAACTTGATTCGTTTTTTTCCTAGAGTCGGAAAATTGATTGAAAGCATGATACGCCATGTTATCTATGTACATTAACATAAATTATTGAATCATTTACAAGACAATTGATGAATCGAAATAGACGTAATCGTTGCTCAGTTAGAGAAGCATCGATCGTCATTCACTCGGTCTTCATAATAATTTCTCATGCAAAAAAAAATGACTCAAGTTTTTTAAATTCATTTATTCATTCTCATAATTAATTCAAATGACGAATTTAAATTCAATGTTTCCAGAAAAATATTGATATTCGAAATTGAAATTCACGAGTAATGAGGCTAATGATATGGATAATCTTTGATTAATCGGTTCTTTTCATCAAATTACCTGATACGGTCACACCCATTTTCAAATGAAAACGACTAGAAATGATAGCGGTATTCGATATAAGAAACGCTCGCATGACAACCAGCAATGTTGCTGTCAGCAAGTGCTACTCCTGGGGCTAACCCCACACGTTTACTCCCCTTTTCACAATGTTTTTTTCTTCTTTCTCTTCTCTTTCTCTCTCAACCAAGAAAGCTCACCCAAGTCATATTCGTGGAGTAAAATACGCGTGTTAAAAACACCAAGACGAATATATATATTAATCTATGCAACGTTTCGCGCATATAATGGTTGTCGTTTAATATTAACGACGCCATTTTCTGAATATGGATATCAACGTTGGCTGTTTTTTTAAAGTTAAAAAGAAGAAGTTTACTCATGAATTTTCATACAAGTAGGCCGCCTCCATTTATTACCCAGGTGTAATATCAATTTTTTCCCTTTTTTTCAACATTTGCATGTATTTATGCACACGCGCTACTTTTCGCGCCAAATATTTAATTTTCCTCATTCCTTTTAAATAATTTAAAATTATTAGGTTTCGAAAGATTTTTAAATTTCTCTTTAAATTTATGTTTCAGAATCTTATTCTTCATCAATGCAGGAAAATGTGGAAGATTTTTCATTAATTTTTCACCTGACATTCGAAATCGTGCGTGACTTACACGTATGACGTCACCTGCGCTGCAGGTAAGGACATCCCACAACTGAATAAACTACCTGGAGTTGCGCAGGTGAGTAGGCGTAACTCAGGCTCGGCCAATAACGAGCCGAGAGGCGTAACTAAAACCTGCGAGGGTTTTATAATAATAATAAAAAAGTTTAAAAATATTTTTCAGAGAGGGTTACAATGGAATTTCAAACGGGAGATTAGAGTGGGAAGTAAATATATGTGTAATTGACAATAATGAGAAAATTATTGTTCAGTTAACGTTTAATTTGTCACGTCATAAAATAATACTGCTGTTTTTTTTCCTCTTCATTTCATCATTCCCATCAACTGGCAATTATTTTCTAATCACTCAATTCATTATCCATAAGTGTAATAAATCACTTTATCAGATTTATCTGTACATACATATGAGATTGACAGGGGGGAAAAAAGAGAGAAGGAAAAAGAAGTTTACAAGTTAAGGCACTTGATACATTACGAAGTCAGTGTTGGTATTAAATTATCTTTAATAATAGAACAAATTGAATCGTAATGGACCTCCCAGTGGAATTAATTTCGTGGTAGCACATTTTCCTGAAAAAAAAACATTTGAACATTAGAGTCACAACAGCAGTGCCATCAAGCTGTCCACCCATCGACAAAATTACAATAATTATCGTACTCATTCGTCCATCTTACTCTCTTAAATTATCAAAACGGCAAAAATTTCACTGAGTAAATAAAAATTAACAAAATGTTATTCTTAAAGGAACGAAAAAAAAACAAAATATAGTTGATTCCATGAGTTCCGTGCCCAGGAGCTAAACAACGAAATAATAGTTTTTGCAAATCCTATAATGGATAGACGTGGAGTGCACGTGCTGTCGGATGAAATCCGAGAGTGCAGCAATTACCGTGTCTTTTATTTTATACACTTCAATTCTTTTTTTTCATTTCTCCTCTTCCTTCGTTCTTTCCTTATTCATCATCGAGGCTTTACCTCCCGCGACGATAATTCGATAGAGAGACCATCCGGAGGTTTCTGTCACGAACCCCTGTTGTTTTTCTGTCCCCCTTCGTAAGAAAAATCGGTGGGGCCCATGAGTCGTTACGCCCCTGAGATCGTAGTCGCGCGCGGCACCCTTTGGCCTCGCGACCAACTTTCCGGTATAATTTCATTTTTTTCCTCTCCTCCTCATCTTTCTCTCTTTGATAAATATATATTTATTCTCTTTCATCCCTCACCTCTAAGAGAAAAAAAAACAAAACGGGTCACCCGAATTTTAGAGGCGGGTATTTTATGTCGAGACACACTGTATTACGTATGAGAAAAATATAATCGCAAAAACCCGTTTTCATTTATTGTTGACGCCCACCGGAAGCAGCTGGTAGCGATGAGATTGAATGGTCCGGTCCGCGAAGATATGGGGAGAGAGAGAATCGGTGGATCCGATTACGAGGCGCGATATTGTTGTGAATGGAATTCAGAAACGTTATGACCGTTTTTTTTCTTCTTTCTTTCTACTTTGGGTTCTATTCAGAATGGTGAATAAAACCCCTTTGACTCATAAAACATTCAGTTGCTTGGGAATTGGCTGACGCATTAAATATTTATTGCATTTTTTTAGTACTGACGTAAAGGTTACATGACATTTTACGAAGAATGTCAATTCTTGTTAAAAACTTTTTCCCTGTGTATTCATTTTTTCTTTCAGGAATAATTTTTTTTATGGACAAATTCGAAAGTTCGAGACTTATTCAGAATGATCGAACGGCTTAACTAATTGAGCGGAATTCAATGGGGGAAAACCCACGTTCCATCTGCATGAATGCAATGCATCTAAGCAGATGACGTCGATTAGTTTCTCCATGCTTAGAAGGAAGGAAAGAATAACCCATAAGGCCCCGGGACAATGCATCAAACATCTGGAAGATGAAGGTAAGATCAGCCACCATCCAACACATGATGTTTCATCAACACTTTGCAAAATCAGGAAAACATGTGTCCAGATGTTACCATAATGTTAAAGAGTCAGGAAATAGGGAATTTTCGTGACCTGACAGGTGGCACTGCTAAGTACTCCATCTCCGCCCTCCCGCCCACCAAAAGATTTCAAAAAGATGGGAAATTTAAAAAAAAAAAGGAAAAAACGAAAACGATGTTTATCATGATCAGAGAGACAGTGAGGAAATAACAACTGTGGTTCCCTTAAATTTATTATTATTTTTTCATTCTCTCTTTTTTACCGACAAAAGGGAAAAAATGGTCGTAATAACGCGCGGTTGTGGGTGAGTCGGGCCTTTCTTCGGGCATCAAAGAGGAGAAGAAAATTTTCCTTTGTCTTTCAAAACCGCCCGAAGCATCTCGCTGTGATTAAAAAAGATATTCAATTGCATACTCTATTTACATTATCAAATAAAAAAAATCATCACCCCGCACGTAGAGAAATTCCTGATGTTTTCCTAACAATAATGATATTATTGAAGGCTTTTGTGTAATTATTACAATGAATTGTAGTATGCAGTACAAAATGCATAGTGAATATTGCTACGTCCTTATGTAGAAATTTTGGAAGGTGAGAGCAGCAATGCTGAATGTTACAACTATATTGGTGACGTTAAAATTCTACTACTTCCAGCCCCTTGAAGATAGTAGATTTTTTTTTATATAGATAACCTTACTCATTAGTCATTTCATAATTTTCCATAATTTTTGAAAAATATTTACTATTCATCATCGAAGCAAAAATTGTCCAGGTCTTTTTCAACCATAGCT
>JABSMS010019345.1:0-11487 GCA_018902275.1 Aleiodes sp. PSUC_FEM 10030003
AAAATCGGGTCATTTTAGTTCTGAATATTCAGGTGCAATTGAAAATTCAAGTAAATCATAAAATTCCCGTCTGACTTCTACTTAAAACTCATGAACTTCCTCCAATTTTGTGAAAAAATTGAAATTTCATAAACATCTTTCCATTAAAACTAATTAACTGTCTCGCTTATGAAAATTACCACCAGATTATCCATGAAATTCCAATGTTTTTTCTAACAGTGTGCGAGACGATCAGAATTTTGGTGTGGACCACCGAATGCGTTATTTGCTCGAGTGAATTGATCCCCTTTCATTTTTTTCCTGCTCCTCTCATTCTTTCAAGACGAATTGAAGCATCATAAGACGTCGTTTTGTTCGGCGTTTTGGGACGTCACTTTTCATGTCCCATGTGCTTCGAGATCCCTTCCACCAAGAGATGAAGAAAGCTGAAAAGCAAAGAACGAATGGGGATGAGGAGAGATGATGAACGTGCTTTTGCTAAAGTCCCTTCCAAAAAAGAATCATCCACTCTTATTCTTCAATGTTCATCTTACGTCTTTGCAAACTCTTCTCTTTCTCTCTCCAATGTCACACAACGGGGTGGTCCCCCGTCAATCTGGTGCTCATGCCGCCGCTTTCGGCGCAAATATCCTGAAAGACTTGACCGTGCGTCTTTTCTACCTCCGTTCACATATTTTTTTCGTAAAATTTTTCTCCTTTTTTGTTCAGTCCCAGCACGTAACGCACCCGGCCTGACTCTAGTATCTCATTGTCTCTCTTTTCTTCCCTGATGTCGGAAAAATTAGCATTTTAGTGATGCAAAAGTGATATATTCGTTCAGATAAACCGCATCAACGGTACTTGGAATGAAAATTAATTATCCATTTAAGACGGTGGGACCGGAAAAAGGGGCCTTGTCATGACTGATCGGTTGACTAATTGCTGGAAACTTTTTTTCTTTTTCCTTTGTTTCTCAATTTCTTCTCTCGTACAAGATTTTCTGGAGATCTGAATGTCCTCAAAAACCGGAAAACGTAATAGAGAATGGGGGAAAGATGGGAATGGACAAGCTGAGCGTGTCGTGTAGAGGGACAAGACCTCGTAAACCAGAAGATTAGAATCTGAGTACCTGGGCCCACCCACTATTCAAGAAAAACCCCGAATAAAAAGCCAACACAATCGCAGACATTTTGACTACAATTAACCGTAAAATGTTGACCCAAAAGTTTATTTATAATCTAGTTCAGGAGTGTGAAAAAACACGAATTTAAGAATTTAAAATGATAGTGTGAATGTTTTTTTTTTTCATGTTTTCATGTGACCAATATGACGTGCCAACATTGGGCCAGTGTCACGTGCCAACACTGGCCCAACATTGCTGCCAATATTCAAGAACTTGGTACCGATGGCGGTTCTTCCGTTCGCTCCCAGAGATGTGAATTTTCTCAATACAGATACTCTGTTGTGAATAACATAAAGGGGCCTTATACAACATGGCCAACACAAAAAAATGATTAAATGAAAGAGGTAACATGTATGAAAAGGCAAAGATGAAGAGAGCGTGTACAAAGACAAGTATTAGGCCATATGAAAATAATAAAAATAATGAAAGACGAATAGCCCGGCCGTCATCCACAATGCGGCAACATAAGTCCCCCATCCCTGGGCCCCCACTAAGAGTTGGTCCCTTATGGTTGTTAATAATGCTTTATAAATATAGGCACGCACCGGGACCGCGAACACAAGGGACGCGTGCTTCGCATAGCTTGCATTGTCAGGGGCCTCATGAAAGAGGGAGAGAGAGAGAGGGACTCTTAAGGCCCCCTCAAAGTATATATACTCACGAGTGTATGAGGAGGGATGGGACAGGACAACAATCACATTCATCGAGACGAGGGGTAAGAGCCACAATGCTAATCATAAAGACGCCGCCTATTATGGCGTTCATGGGTGATGCCCAAGCGCACTCAAACCAAGATGGGCCTTACCTCCCACCCTCTTTAATATTATTTTTTATTTCCTCTCTTTCAACTCGCGTTCCTTTCGGTCTCGACGCGAACGTTTAAAGAGGCGAGAGAAAAGTTTATTCATCTGGGTACCAAAAGGGGGGGCCCTAAGGCCCTTTCATCCTTTGTCGCACAAACGTAATTGGTAGGTACGCGTGAAAAGTCGACGCGATTAAGTGCCATGTATACATATATATATAGTTTTTTGTTCTCTTTATTCTCCTGTGTACAGACACATGTGTTGAGAGACGTGTGATTGGGCCCATTTATATTTTCGGGGCACCAATAGGTGCGGCAGCATGTGGCTTTCATTTGGATTTTCGGTTTCTTTTAATAATTGTTCGCAGTTGAATTTTCTCGATCGAAATTTCTCTTTTTTTTCTCATAATTTTTTTGAAAGAAACACTTGACTCTTGCTTCCGAAATTCGACACGGACCCCGTCAGTGGTCCCCTCGAGAGTTCAGTGTTGACTTTGTTTAGGTTTTTTTTCTCCTTCAAGAGCGGGATATATTCACTTCTCTGGTGGTGGAGTGGTTGCTTCTTTTGTGATCACAAGTGGAGGAAATGAGAGAGAGAAAGAGAGAGTAAGGCCCCCTGGGGAGAGCGGCGCGCACAGTAGCTCTCAGAAGTGTCTCCGCCTCGAGGACCACCGTGACATTTCCACCTAGGAGATTTATCCTTTTCTCTTTTTTTATTGTGGAGAGAACGAAGGAAATAAAGTAGAAACGAATAGAGGTCTTTCTTCAAAAATTCGCATTGTATTGTAAAAATCACTCGGTTTCTCATATATTTCATCCTCTCCTCTCACTCGTTTTGGGACCTTTGCGGTAAACTGTTTGGACAAGACTATCCACTGACCAATATCTTTTACTATTTCCAAATGATTCTTCCTCGGCGTTTCTTCAACCTACCGGTGTTATTTTTCAACCATTGTAACAGTCTCTGAGAGTCTCGACGGACCCGTGTCATCAGGCGCCAACTTTGCGTGAGGCCCCGACGAAAAAAGTATATGAAAAATGAAATATTACAAACAGTTGTGGTGGTAGGGCGAGAGATGCCAAGTGTCGGTTTCACTAAAATTTTACTAGAAACTTGCACTCGTCCCTTTTGCACACGAGTGATCATCGATTGCGGTGGTCCTCGATCATCAGCCAAAACTATTGGAGAGATCCTGATCAACTGCACTTGTCGGAGGTATTTCGTCTTTTTTCACAGTCAATTCAGAATTGTGGGAGAGAAGAGATAAGCCTGTCGCTCAAAATTTTACCAATGTGTCTGGGAATAACCATCAATTAGTAGCTCCTCTTCACATTTTAATTGCCAAATTGACGGCAATTTTGAAGGAATCAACTTTTCAAGGTCCCACGTTGCGGAGAATGCTTTGGGGAAATTACAACATGTGAGGGATTTATTGTGATGTCTGGTTCCTTTTTTCGCTTGAAAATTCCATCATTGAGGAACGAAAAAATGGTTAGTCGATCCGCCAGATGAAATCATCGTGTCAGACGTGATTCCTGTATCGAAAATCTATTCTTGGAAATCAAACGTTTCTTTTTTTTTATCAAATTCATTCGTTTTTCAAAGTTAGTAAACATGTTAGGCCAATGTGAAACGAAATCCGACGGTGGAACATGCTCGATTACGAGGAGTTTCCATTAATCTCCGAAAAAAACTGGATTTACGCAGCACGATACGAAACGAATTCAAATAATAAAGGACAGATGCTTCGATGATTTTTAGTTCGGGTTAACAAAGAGTGAAAACGAAGTGATACACAACGGAGTTTATTCTTTATCCCTGAGTCCCAGGAAATAGCCGATAATTATAGACGAATCGTTTTGACCCCACTAGAAGATGTAATAACCGTACGATAAATCTTTTTTTTTTTATTTTTATTTTGGAAAAAAGCCACGGGGGATCGCAATCCCTCAGATTTCTCGATTACCTATTGAAGAAAGAGATAAACTATGAATTTTTGGTCTTTCCAAAGATGAAAGAAAAAACGGCGGAGAAGTCTTTGATGAGGCAAATGCCACTGAATATGTTTACCTTTAATTTCAATTATTTTTCAGCACTATATCATAACCACTTGACTATACCGAAATTTCAGCGTCGCCCTAGAAGCAAAAGGGCGCAAGTGCGATTTTTAAAAAATCATAAGAATACTGACTTACGCCCTTTTTATTCGACAGCGACGATGTTTTACTGAAGAAACATCAGGCACTATTTGCTAAATGCCTGGACATTCAAATATAGATGATTATTTGTGAAAATTGCCAGTTGAAGAGAAATGTCTACGGGCAAAAATTTCGACGGCTTCCGTAGCTTCAGCCAAAATTAGCTAAACTCGTTATTATATTTTTTTACAACGATAATATTCCACTGGAATAACGTGCTTCAGTGATGACACCTCTACGAAGAGTACCGTCGGCCCCAAAGGGCCCAAAAATAGAGAAGTGAGGAGGGGGCGTTGCTTCTCCGGTGAGACGAGAAATAGAAGCCAGAAGGACTATGATCCACTACAGTTATACGAGAGAAAATTTTTTGGAAGAAGCTTCCAAAATGACCCCTTTCTGAAAAAAACTGTGAGAAGACTCGAGTCATAACTGAGGGCTCCCATCCTGTATTTTTTACGGCCCGACGGGAGCGTGAGGCCCATTTAACGTTTATCTTTTTAAAGAAAGAAGACGAATAAAAAAAATAATGAAGAAAAATATCCTTGAGAAAAAAGAAGAACATAAAAAATAAAGGAATTAAATGAAAAAAGATTATCTTCTCGATCTCATCGAGTCAGTCCATATCTAGTGTATGGACTAAGTAGTTTTATAGCTATTTTCTCTTTCTTTCTTACTGTCATTCACTTTGAAAAAAGGTGCGCACGAGTAATACGAGACTCCGAGAGAGCCAATAATCCACATAATACGCGTAATACGAACAGCTATGAAATAGGTCCCAGTTCTATGGGACAATGGGAATCAGAAAGCATGTTAGCAGGGATAAAGCCAGAGATATGGACAACTTTAATATATCTCGTGTTGTTATTTCTTTGTATCCTTCTCGTTTTTATTTGGGCTTACTGCACTTTGGCGAATGTGTTAGAATCGCGGGGCCTTATGGACAAAACATGGTACTTGGGGCCCTGCTGTTGTATCCAGTTACATTGTCGTAAAGTTCACCAGGAAGTCACGGATAGACGGAAGGATATGGAGAGTTCGAGGCGCGAGGTAAAACGTCGCTTATCGGGTTACTCGTCATAAAGTTTAAGGCCCCGTGCGGGCCCTAACACTGTGTATGTGTCATGAGAGTCACGATATCGGGTGGAAGGGAAAATGGACAAATTTTCCGAACAAATCGAATTGTAAATTGTGTGACAGGAAACTTATTTATTACAACCGTAAATAGCAACTTAATTGAAATTAAATGGGCCTTATTGAGACACTCGAAGTATCGAAAAATACAGCCGTCGATGGTTGTAAAAATAGAAATATTTTTGGAGGTAGTCTGTGAGAATTTTTCGTGATGGAATTTGGAAAACAGCAGCATCGTTTTTTTTTATGAATTATTATTTATTTCTATAAGGCCCAATTATGAGAAGACTCGAGGAAACGCACGCCCGTAAAGCAAAGAGCATCCGAAAATGATACTGTAGGTGAAGTCATAACCCCATCGAGTAATTGGACGTTTCTACGTATTAAATGGATACTGAGTAGTGGGCCCAAATGGGTCCCTTCCTTCTCGACCACCTACCATTGGTTGGGAACCACTCAGCTTCTTGATTATTAGGGTTATATTGTATTTCGTTGTTGTAAACGATTTTAAGAGTTTTTCGAGTTAAGAATTGCCTCGACGGCAATGACCAAGAAAAGAAATACAATTCACTGATTCCAATCTGCTTGACTAATAAAAATGTAAGGCCCCGATTCTCAAGAAAGACACGAGATTGCGGAAGGTAAAGATGCTGAAGGAGCACAATCGCATTAAAAGGTTATTCTATGAAGATCGATGGTTTTAAAACACCAATTATACACGTCAAATGGGCCCTAAGGCCCAAATTCTCTGAAACTGAGGAATACATCAGTGCTTAAAAAAATTTATCGGGATGTTTTCCCGATTATTTGCTCCACCTCTTTGGGACGATAGCTACTTCGGTAGAACTGAGAATTTTAAGGCAAAATTTCATGGGCATGAGGCCCCGGAATAAAATGTTGCCTACTATATAATTGTCAAGTTATTAAATACCGCTTAAGTCATGGGGAGACTCATGTGAGACGCCGGGGAGCCACACGGTGAGGCACGATATTCTGCTGGCGCTCATATTTTTTTTTGGGTCCAAAAAACGGACTTAATTACCAGGGTCGCATGATGAGGCCCTCTATATACGAATATATCGAGAAAAAACGAAGTTTCACTAGACCAAAAAGAAGCTATCGATGGATGGCATCGTATTTTTGATTGGCAGAGGCGGAGAACACTTAGTTTACCGTAACTAATACATTTTAATAACTATTTTTGGGTCAGATGTCACATAGTTGGGAGTTTTTGGGCCTTATCACCTAACCAGCTTAAAATTGAGTGCAAAAAAATTTGTGAATGAAGAATGATGAATTTTATGGACTACGGGTTGACTCAATGATGCGTAAAAAGAATTGGGCCTTAAGGCCCAAAATTAAAATTCATGATTTTTTTTGCAGTATTTCCGACTGAATGATTTGAAAATTGAATCTGTTGAGATGGAAGTGAGTTTTGTAGATAAAAATAAATAAAAATAAACGAAATTGAGTCTCTTAAAAACACATAAATTAGAGTCAAACGACTATGGTCTCTTGCAAAGGAATCATGACCGTTAAATTATGGATCGCTGACGTACCTCACAGACAAACTGACCAGTCTCAGTTGCCCGATGAGTCTGTGTATATCTGTGTAAGGCCCATTCCACGATATTTTCATTCACAACGTTTCTCACCCATAGAGTTGCATGAACCAACTGGAAATTTAATATTTTTTTTGTTCTTTGTGCTTCCTTCACTATCCAATTGTGTTGATGTGCAGTGGGTGATGTTTTTTAATAAAAAATAATATTCCCCAGCCCTTTTACGAGTAGTAAGAATATCCGTATCTTGAAACTCGTACGCATCAGACACAACCGCACGTGTTTACAACCGCATTATGGACAATGAATACGCGCAACATTGTTTGTAAATATTCGCTTTATATTTTATGCCACGTGAAAAACGTCTGCGGTGGTCTCTCCGTTATTCTGAAATTGTGAATAAAATTTTCCAAAAAAAAAAAAAAAAAAAAAAAAAAGAAATCCACAATTCCCATGAATATTAAAACTTTGCCAAAGTAAATCAGGCCGTGATTTATACCATTATGCGGATCGAAATATCCAATATGAGATATAGTCTTTGTGTCCCTCCAATTTACGCAAAAGCAAAACGCTGAAACGTTACCTAATTGAGAAACGCAATGGCTGGGTGAGTTATCGCCTCTTTTTTTTTATTCGAACCCGTAGAGACTCTTGCCGACTCATGGATATATCTCCTCACTTCCTTTTCTCCTCATTCCGCCATCTCTCTCGCTTTTTTTCGCCTCCTGTCCACGAATATAGTTTTACGACTGAGTTGAGACGAAATGCGAGAAAAAGAAGGATCTACATATAGTTTAGCATGGAATGGAGAGAATAAGATGGGTAGTTTTGAATATGTGGGGTTGTGGCATGTTGGTCACCAAAGTTTTATTTTAAATTTTTTTTCCGCCGTGCTGAACCTCTCTTTTTACTCTGACTATATGTCCTCTATACTGTTTTCTCCGCCTTTGCGCGACCACACGCGTCGACAAGTAGATAAACTGATTGAAATACGGCTTTCTCTCTATCCAAGTATAAACGCGTTTAAATTCTTTTATTTTTAATTTTATCTGGCATTTGATGCTTTTTGTATTTGCGTTGAGAATTGCGGATGCTTTTGTTTTTTGTTTGTTTGAATTGTTGGGAAATAATCGAATGATTAATTTTTAGGTATTCAGCGGTACTGTTATTCGATTTATTCACCACGCAAGGTGATGACCGGTTAGTTGCTTCCGCTTCTTCAACTTCAGTAGTACTGCATAATGCAATTAATCTCGTTTGAATCATTGTTTTTCTATTATTTAATAGTTTTTTATTCGTTTTGTGGGAAAGGCAGAGTGATTAATTAAAGTGTCAGCGAGATCCGTGATACTTGAAATTTTTTTACTTTATTTTATTGTTGCGTTGGATGATTACGTAGCTGGAACTTTGGTTATATCGTCTTCCGGTGATTTATTAATATTGCCATGATAATTTTACTCAACGTACACCATTTGGTGCGGGAATGGGTTTAAAGATTTCGCTTGGGAAATTTTTTGCGGGATTAAAAATTATTCAGGAATAGAAATAGAGGAATGAGGAAAACGAAGCAACAATGCAGTAATTTATATCGGCAATAAACTTCATCGGGATAATTTTCTTATCATTCGATGCAAAAATCATGAACCCGGAAGTCATTTTTTGTGGAGAAAGAAAATATATTGTCAAAATTATTAATGAAAAATATATTGATGATATATTTTAAAATATAGAGATTATATCGTCGCCATGGAATCAAAAGGGTGTAAGTGCTATTTTTTCTTACTGAATGATAAACGGGCGTAAGTTAGTATTCTTATGAAAAAATGAATGTAGAATTCAATCTTCGTAGATTTAAAAAAATGGCACTTACGCCCTTTTGATTCTAGGACGACGATATATTTAAGAATGTAGGAAAAATATATCACAATTTGCTGTGATCAATATATCCTATATATCGTCGCCCTAGAGTCAAAAGGGCGTAAGTGCCATTTTTTAAAAATTTACAAAAATTGAATCTACATTCATTTTTTCATAAGAATACTAACTTACTCCCTTTTTTATTCAGCAGGAAAAAATGGCACTTACGTCCCTTTGATTCTAGGGCGACGATACAATTTTGGGCCAATATCGGCATTATTTCCTCTGCCAACATTGCCAAATGATATTCGGCGATTATTGGACCAACATCGGCACTATATCGGGAGCCGTTAGTAAAGAAAAACGAAAACTTCATTGAAGTACAAAAAATTTCCAAGGATTTTTATTATTTTGCATCGAAAATTGTGATGCATTAGTGTCGCATATTTGAGACAAAATTCATGTCTGATGTTCGACAATTTCAGTGCACTGCTGTCTGCAAAAACTATCATACTATTAAGATCAGATGACATGTATTTGAAGCTCATAATGGATGACAAAATAACACGATGGAGTCTGATTTTCACTTATACGTGCTATAAAATTTTCCCACCAATTTTCTACATTGTTCCATATTTTTATGACTCAGTGCTTATAATTTCGTGGACATAATACAAAATTCAATCTATCGTGTACAAGAATTCGCTCACAAGTCACTGAAAATTCGGAATGAATTAATTTTTTATCTGGGCTCAAATTTTTTTAAACACTTTCGTATTTTCAGAGGTCAGTGCATTAAAATTGCGAAAAAATTCTATGAAATTAGTGAATACAATGGGAGTAGAAAGTTTATGAATTTTTTCTCGGAAATCATTACAAATTTCTCATAAGAATGGTTCCAATCTTTCATGAAATTTCTACAACGATTTTCTTATAGAAATTTTCATACGTGTAACCTCAAAAATTCAACCGCCAATCCCTATTCCGTCTCGAATCTTTTTTTTCTGAATTTATTCCACTCAGTACTGAACTATTGTTGATGCTCTCCCAACATCTTCGCAACAATTCTCGCGATGTGAAAAAAACAACACGTCACCTCATGCAGGATTCAAGAGGACGAATGGTGCGTGCTCCCGAGTGGTAACATTAATTCACGATCGGTGTCCGGTTGTTAAGGGAAGCAAGGGTCTAGCATACACAAAATCTCCATTCATAACACAACACTTTGGTTAACAAAGTAGTCACACTCATGGCAACATGTTTTTATTTAATTTTATTCGGTTCGTCGTGCAAACATAACCTAAAAAACAATACGAAGCTACAAAACCGGTTGCGATGAGAACACAAAGCAGAACTAAGAAGTCACCTTCCTCCTCGTCTTCATAATGATTGATGAAATAATGAAAATTGCAGTTAAATAATTCCGATGAATGCAATTGTGAGAATTTATTATCATTGGCAGGATCCAATGAATTGGCAATCGATTGGTTAATTTTAAAAATCAAATTGAGAGAGATAAATGTTTCTTACTTTTAATTCTTATTGTTGAAAGAAAAATTTGAATGTCTTGGTAGAGAGACACCCCGTGGACGCGAGCCGTCTGACACCCAATGGCCTTTTAAAAAATGTTTTATTATTCTAACAGAAGACTAAATGAAGGGAGAATGACGCGGGGAATTTTTTTCGGCTGCTGTCTGTCTCTGTGTTAAAATGAACGATGAAAATATAAAAAGGGGAATAAGAAAATTTGGGAAAGAAAAAAGGACGAATTTAGTATACCGAGAGGGACACTCCTACGCATTGTGTGTAGTGTAGAAGAGGTGTTACTTGTCAAGTCGACGGGGCCCCTCCGAGGCAATGACAGGGGCCCGTAGCTTTGGGAATTAGCATGGGATAATGGAAATACTGCGGATGAATTCTCTTCATTCTCTTATTTCTCTCTAATCTAACGAAAAAAAGAAACCCTTGTCCACGGGGGCCTCAATGAACAACTTTCTGTGCTCTGAAAAAAAACCAGGAGAGTCATCCTCAGTGGAGAAAGCGAATAACTCTGAGTCATACCGCGGGGAGGAATTGTTCCTAGGGATTGACGGCGTCTAGGGAATTATTGGTACAAATTGTTGGTTAAGGGATGAGATGCTGTCGGAGGTGTGAAAGAAGTATTTTTGAAATAATAAATGAGTTTTTGTTTTATGAAACTGATTACACAGAGTTTTTATATTATGTTTCAACTCGAAAAACAAAATTTGGAAAATTGGAAGAAAAATGTTAATTATTTAGGAAAATCGCCATCTTTTTCCGCTAGTGCTTCGCGGTGAACATCAGAACATTTTACTGAATCATCGAGAATTAAAACAAAACAAATAAAAATTATTAGTTTAATAATAAATGTAATCGTTAATCAGTTTTTTTTAATTAACGAAATGGCGGCTTTTGACAGTTTACTCTCGATTTTCAACCGAAAAATCATTATTTTATTAATGAAAGAATATCGAAATTTTCAACATGAAAATCATTCAATTGAAGACTGATTTTTGGTGATATTCATAAGTAGTGAAAATTTCCGAATTGAGGCATAGTTTCGAGAAAACGCATTTAAAATTTTTCGAAGTGAATACCGTATTGTTTTCATGAAGTTTTATGCTCGATCGATGGGGCTATTCATTGAATTAACTTGAAAATTTTCCGAAACATCATACTTCCAGAAAATGCAGAAAAAAAAATCAATTTTTGGATAATTCTGACTGCATCTCACCCCTTAATACATCTATCTT
>JABSMS010019356.1:0-11486 GCA_018902275.1 Aleiodes sp. PSUC_FEM 10030003
AATTATTTTATTAATATAATGATGAACTATTATTGATCAGTATTGATAATAATAATGGCCATTTATTAATTACGTGAGAAAATTGATGTTAGTATTCTTTATTTGATAATAATAATAATTATTGTTGATTATTTGAGAATATCTCGGAAACTAAGCGAAGTAGCGCGATTTTTCGTGAATTTTCTTTGTACAAAATTTCAAGAACAACAAAATAGTTGAAAAAAATCTTCTCTATCCCGCTTAGTGTCACCGATATCTTTAAAAAATCAGCTCATCCTCTTTTTGCTCTTTCCGCTTAAATTATTCGAAAAGTGGTTAATAAAAAATATTGTGGAAGAATTAAAGAAGAGTCGAGGCATCACATTTGAATGATCAATTATCATTAGTTATTTATTTATACATTTTTAATTTTAATTTATAATTTTCCATAATGTTGTTTAATGGTAATCTGTGCATTTTCCACCTAAATTTATTGTAATTACACGTTTTTCTAACAGAAAGTTACGAACAAGGCTGAAGAGTTTGAATAAAATGAATGCTCTTATGATAATTTCAAATTTCTAATTCTTTTCCAAAATTTTGTTTTTTTGAAAATTTCCAAAAAAACTTAATTGTTTTTAGTTCAATATTTTTCGACGTATCAAATAAATTTTAAAAAATATCTCCAAAATTCGTTTTTTTTCAAAAATTTGTAGAATTTTTAATGCAGCTCCATTTCACCCCACTCTCCCCTACTTATTTTTACAACTCAAAAATCAACAGAAATATAAAATCGTAAATAAATAAAAAAAGAATATTTAACTATCAACATTTTTTCAAAAGTTAAAAATGATAATGAAACATCAATTCTTTAATGCTTCAAATTATTTTCTCACTCAATCCGTTGTGATCACACCTTCCACTAGTCTCATGTTCATTCATTGGATGATAATTTTTCCATTCTCATTTTTTTCACAATTATCCTTTCGCGTGATTTGCAGATGAATTTTTTATTATTTTATTTAGATTTTTTTTTTGATTAAATGACATAGAATCGTTATGCATTTTTATTTTCATTGTTGCAGGTCCTCCCGAAAATTTCTAGATGAAATTTCCTCAAAATACAAAAAAAAATTGAAATTGTGAAAAAAAATCGAAAATTTTAATATCAAAGTATTGGAAATTCGACAAAAATAATATTTGGAAATTGAAAAATTTAAAATATTGAAAGGAAATACAATTTTTCAATTGTCGAAGAAATAACAAACTTTTCATTCTTTCCAAAAATTTTCGATGTTTCGAAAATTTTCGAAAAAAATATATTGTTTTTTTTCAATATTTTTCGATGCTCAAAATAAATTTCACAAAATATCCCAAAATTTAATTTTTTTTGAGAATTTTCCATCGAGCTCCATTTTACTTCACTCTTTTCATTCTCTTTTTTTCCACAATTATTCTTTCGCGGAATTTGCAGATGAATTTTTTATTATTATTTTATTGACATTTTTTTATTATTAAATGACACGGAATTATTATGCATTTTTATTTAAGTTGTAGGTACTTCCGAAAAATTCTAAATGAAGTTCCCTCAGAACACAAAAAAACATTGAAATTGGGAAAAAAAATTAAAATATTGAAAGAAAATACGATTTTTCAATTTTCGAAGAAACAACAAATTTCTAAGTCTTAGAATTATGGAACAACAAAAATATTGGAAATTGAAGAAAATCAAAATTTTGGAATTTTTTGCCAAAAGCAAAAACGGAAACTTAAAAAAAAATCAGAATTTAGAATTTTTCAAACGAATGAGACGTTCTACTGTGCGAGCGGTACAAAATGGACTCTAGTCATCGGACCCACAGTATTACAAAATGGGCATTTTTCACGACGTCCGGCATTTACAGCCCTCATCCTCTCGAGACATACACTGCAGATCATGATCTGGTGACAAACGTATCCCATTACTTCGAGTGGATTTTCGCCACAGAGTTGGCAGTAGAGATCATTAGGGCAATCTGAAAGAAGATAAAAATGTCATATAGTTAATGATGCTTATCTGTAGCGGATTGCTGAACCCTAGATGCTCCCTTTATAATGGGAACGCCGCAAAAATTAACTTTATTTTATTATAATAAATACGCAGCACGAGAGAAAATTTAAGAAAAAAAATCGGAAGTGTTGATAAACCTTGAAAGAATACTAGCAGATTTTTTGTTTAATTTTATTTCAATTAATAAGTCTGTAACGAACACCTTTAGAAGACACCGCGCAGTAAGGGGAACAGTCTAGGATTAAACGAGATTGATTCATGATGAGTATTGTGTTACCTTCATTGTTACCATCAGGTAGATATATTCTCTTAAATGTGATGGCTCGGGTCATAAATGCTGGACACTGTAGAGGTCCTCCACCAATTCTCGCTTCCTCGCGCATCACCTCAGTGCATTCTCTGCACAACGCCACACAGTTGCACCCGACGGAAATCATATCGATTGGCCTCTCATTACACCGTAAGCATCTCCAGTGATAAGGTGGTGCTACTCCGTCATCCAAATCATCTGAGAAGTGAATGATTAATATGAATGCTGAAATAATGATGAATTCAAACGGATTATGTTCACAATATTCAGGAAAATAACCGTAGATTGACTTGACGAGTTACTGGTGCGAAAAATTAATTACTTTAAATATGGTTTATTTACTAATTTTCTACATTAGAAACCTGCTAAACTAGTCAGACATTAGATTATTTTTCAGCTATTGTAAACGTAAACTATTTGGGTTCGGCAATTTTTAATGATTTTCCCCAAGCATTTCGGAAAAATATCCGATTTTCATTATTTTTAAAAGGATTTTTTTTAATTTCGACTAAAAAAAATTGTTGAAAATTTCAAAAAAAAAGAAAATTCAAAGTTTTGGAGAAAAAAATTGGAAAGTTTTGAGAAAAAAACATTTTTTATAATTTCGAGAAGGAAAAAAAAATTATAGTATAGAAAACCAAAAAAAAAAAATTCAAAATTTTGAGAATATTTTCTTTTCAATTGAAAAATTGCAAAATTGGAAAACAAAACAACATTTTAAAATCATAAAAGTTGGTATACATTTTCAATAAAATCAAAATTTTGACAATGTTAAAAAATTGAAATTTTTTAACTTCCTGAGGGAAGAAAAATTTTCCGGTTCTTGTTGAAAATTTCTCTGGTCCATTTTGCTTCATTTTAGCTCACTCCTAATGCACAAAATAACGTTTTTCAAAGAATTCTTCAGGAACTTTGAATCGAATTGCACTTGATTATTCAGCAAAATTCCAAACAAACAAAATTCAGAGCGGATGAACAACCCAAACTTGATTTTAGAAATAAACAACCATTTAATTCTTGATCATAGAAGAGAGTGGGGCAAAGTGGAATGTATTCAACCGTTAATAATTCTAGATCAACACGATGAAATTCAAAAAAAAAATTCCGCATTTTGTAGCTAAAAGAAAAAGCTTTGAAATGGGAAAAAAACGTTGAATTTCACTTCCTCGATTTCGAGTTATTGACGACTGAAGACGTTCCACTATGGCCCATTTTGTCCTATCTACCTTCATTTGCAACAGCAACAACTGCTGGTACGTCCAATTCTGCTCTATTATTTTCAGGATTGTCCTCATTGTTAGCTGGGGGAACTGCTCTAGCAGCTCGAACAGCGTCAGCCATGGAAATCGCCAATTGCTCAGCATTTACCTGCACCAAGAATTCCTCGACTTCCATTCCAAATTCCTCGAACTCATTTACCACGATTTCTGTGAATGTGTATGCAGTTAAATTTCCGGCATAATTTAACTCAAATACTGATATTACAGAGGTGAAAAAGGATTGGAAATTCAATCAATATGATTCCTCTGTTTCGAGTGTCCGTTCAACAAGTGTTGAACTAGTCATATACTAGTTATGAACAAAGAAATAAATTTTTTCTTAGGTTTTTACCATTTCACATGAAGCCTTCTGGTACAGGGTCGAACAGTCCCTCGACGTATCCCCGTTGATACACAAGGATATTCATGTATGAATTAATCATATGATGAGCATTTCTCATGAAACCCGCGAGATTTGTTCTACCTGACCGATGTTTCTCCCACAATTTATGGAGACGTTTATCGTGGATAATCGTCGAAATACGTGGTGTTACTTTAATGTTTTTGCTCGCTGCTCGGTCTTGGTCCAGGAGCCTATCCAGATCTTTCCAGCAGAATGCTTCTGTCGCCTGACGTTTTTCTACGATTGAGGAAAGAAATAATATTAGCACAAGATAGGATAGAATAAATAACTTAGAAAAAAAATTCAAAAGAAAATTCATGAAATGATAGTATTGGAAATTAACAACGAAATTTGAATCGTAATGAAGGTGAATTAAGGGCTTGTGAAAATATTTCACGTTTCAGCTTAAAAACGAGGCGTTATAGGACAAGCTGGATAAAAATAGACATAAATGAAGCTTCCAACAGTAGAATTTTGTAATTGTTCCCCTTCAAAAGCCAGAGAAATTTCCCATGAAAACCATAGGCGAAGGTGGGGTAAAATGGACACACCTTAGTTTCGATGTTTCATATTATGAAAATGGCGAGAAATCACGAGAAATATTGAAGATAGGTTAATTTTGATAATTCCATTGGAAAGCTGAGGAAATTTTCGGTGAAAAATGTGTACAAAAATTTTTTTGTTCATTTCCTACAAAATTCGAGTTTTCTGGTCAAGATTTGAAGGAGTCCCCTTTTCCAAAATAATAAAAAAAACACGTTTTTGGGGATATCTCCCGTTCTATTGATCGTTGCATAAAAATTCAAGAACCAGCTGAAAGGTGAGCTTATTTGCCATCGATTTATAAAGTTCGCAAAGAAGAAATTATCGATTTTTCATGTAGATATAAACCAAAAACTGATTTTCCGAAATTGGCCTATAAATAATTGAAAAATCGATAAAAAAAAAGTGAGTTCTTGCGCTACGATAAATAGAACCGAAGATATTCTCAAAACCGTGATTTTTTTCAATTCTCGAAAGGGGCACCCTTTCAAATCTTGACGAAGAACTCGAATTTTCAAAGAAAAAATAAATTGATTTCGACACATGTATTTTTACTAAAATTTCCGCAGCTTTTCAATGGAATCATCAAAAAATCTCTATCTCGAACCGTTGAATTCGAATGCCCATTCTACCCCACCTTCCCCTATAGAGAAAAGAATTTTTCCATTTTTGAAAAAAAAAATATTTTTTTGGCTAAAAAATTCAAGACTATGGAAGGCCTTCCATGTCTTAAAAATTTTGGTTCTTTGGGATTTCTCTGGATGCATTCATCGTAGCCAGTGAGGGTTGTGCTATGATGGAAGCTGACATCATTCCTCATAGATTCCACTGGTGACAAATGAATTTTTGACGATTTTTGATAAAGTTATGAGCATATTTTTCTCAATTATAATCAAAAATTAATCTGTGACCGATGAAATGTATAAGGAACAAGAACAGCTTTCATTCCAACAAAGCTCCAATTCGCTGCGATGAATAGAACAGAAGATAGCTTCGAGAAACTAATATTTTGTAAGTTATGTAAATATAAAGAACTCCTGTCCATTCTACTCCAGGAATCTTATCCCTATCACTGCCACAATAAAAAAATTACATAATTTAGGGAATTCTATGAATTCCAATTGAAAGTATACACACCATACAGCTCTCATATTCCGAAATCAATTGCCTTTATTCTGTTGAGCAGTCGATCTTTACTTTTCATTGACAAATTACTTAATAGGTAATCTTTGTCAAAAACTGAGTAAATCCCATTGGGCCCTTGAACAACTGAATCCCTGAACCACATGAGTAATTCCCGAAACAATCTTTCCAATTCAGCAGTGCGGCCAATGAGCTCTTGTAATGCAAGAAATGCTGGTAAAACAGAGTTTTCTGGGTATAACGGAATGACTGCAAGATTTTTTATAATTTTCAAATGGATATCATCTTCCAAATTGATGTTGGGGTTCAAGTCAGCGTGATGCAGCAAAGCCTTAATAAATAAGTAAGAAAAATTTATATTTTTCAAGTGCTTCTCAAGATATTATTTCAAGAGTGCTTTTCAATTTCATATTCACCAAAAGAAAATTATGATATTCCGCATCAACTTCTGCTGTATTCCAGATTTCTCTGATGCTTCGCATCATTTTCCAATCAAAATTAGTTATAATTTTGGGCGGTTCTAAATCTGGTATCAGCTGTCTTTCAGTGTATGCCATGATTTCATGAATCATCTCATACGATGGTTGCTCTTTCAAAAGCACCCAGGCAAAACTGAAGCCCTGTGAATGATGAAGTGCACTTTATTAATTTCCTGAGTAGAGGAAGTTATTGTAAAGGTTATTGTAAATAAATCACGCTTCGAGATCACATTGTGTGAGTGTTTTGATTTTGTTCAACGATTTTTCGCGGATCAACAACGCGATCGAAATTTTTCATCACGTAATCTATCGATAGTTAATAATTATCATCGTTAGATCGTTAGTAAATAATTATCATTAATTTTTATAGAAAATAATTTTTGATTAATTTTTCAAATAATTGCAAAAAAAAATAGATTTATACCTTAATAATACCTTAAATAGATAGACAGATAATACCTTGGTCAGATATGGAGGTGAATAATACTGCATACAGTGAATAATACCTCAATTAGATAATACCTTAAAGTACCTCATTCTGCTCAAAAAGAAAAAAAAATGACAATAATGTCATTAATTCGGTCAATCGATATCATTTGGAATAAAAACAATTGAATCTTATATAAAGTTGATCTGTGGCGAGCTTAAACAATTAGGGTACCCTATTTTACCGTCTCTCTCCTACTGTCTACTCATCGGGATGTTATTGAGGATGTTCAGTGACTTTCTAAAAAATGTGAAAAATTCATAAAACCTAATGGATTATTTTGAGGAACTAATTTTAAACAATTCAGCCAAATTTCTAGGGCGTTCGGGAATTTATTTACGGAGAACATTAATCAATAATATTATAGACATTTAAATGGGAAATTGATGAAAATTGTTCATATCTTTGAATTTTTTTTGAAACATATAGAGTAATTCGAAACATAATTTTCGATGACAATTTTATAATTGTTCGAAGAATCCTCTTCTTCTATGATAAGTAATTTTTTTTCCAGAAATGATAAGATCGTCCTAAGAATTACGGAATTTTCATCTAAAATCGGCTTTAGTATCTCTCTGAATACTCAAAAAAATTCAGAATTTTTTGAGAATTTTTTCCGGAGATATGATCAATTTCTACAAATTTCCCCTTAAATCACGTGGTATTTTATTTATTCATTTACTCCATTAATAATTTTACTGCCAGAATTTACTACGAATTTTACAGATTTTTTCCCATGATATTGTAAGAATAATGCATTAATTTTTTTCAATTTTTCTGGATTGGGTTTCATCATTTTCTAAACGTCGCTTAACATCCTCAAAGTCGCCGACTGGCACCAGTTACATTTCCACTCGTGAGCGAACAATAACACACATCTTGTTAACTAAAGATAATTGAAAGTCAGCGATATTCACCCCAAAAGTCGAAAGGAGGGGGGGGGGGATAAATCTCCAGCGAGAATAAGAAAAAGCGAATTTACGAGCATACAATAATAATCTGCTAGTTTCATCTTTGTAGTTGGGTTTATTAACGAATGATTAAAAATATATCTCGAAAAAATTAGAATCTATTAATTTACTAGTTGAATATGCATTGTGGTAGGAATCGATGAAATGAGATGATGTAATTAATGTTTCCATCAATTTATCGCATTAACTCCAGATTGTTCACCCTATGAGAGAAATGCTGCAACGATTATTGCAATTTCATCATAACTAATAATTAGGGCGAAATAAATAGGAAAACAAAATCCTAAAGATGACAAGACTGAATGGACTTGTGGATTTTTTATTATGTTACATGTCGCTCAATGAGCCTGTAGAAGGATAATCTCAAAGAAATGATGTACAATAATGTAATCAATACAGTATTGAATAGATGCGCACTCACTCGTTTTCTGTAAACTGCTGCGATAGTTAGCGTCATGATAGTACCATCACAGTTTGGTTTTATCAGACTGGTTGTAGTCATACTGAGAAGTTCAATTTCCGGAATTGTCTGTGGTAATCCCATATCCCCGAACACAAGAGCGGTTTGATTGTCTGCAGCAGTGATAATGGTAGTGACGAAACTGCCCCTAGCATGGCGGGAGAAGCCTCTGTTTCCTTGTGAACGAAGAGTCCTATCGAATAGTTCATACGTATGAGCAACATCTAGTGTCATCCTAGCACGCCATCCTTCGGCCAGATCCTTGATTTCGCACCATGGTAGTTCATCCACCAATCTTGGGAAGCTGGATCCCACAGAGAATCAGGTGAATAATTGAAAAATTGAGCGACATTTTTATTTTAATGAAATGATTTTTACTCTACTCTGAAATAAATTCGATAAAAGGTAGATACTCCCTCTGTCCCTATCTACTCTCGGCAGGGAGCCCCTAACATTCCTAAGGGATGTTTCTGGTACGGGCTTGACCACCCCGCCGCCCGAGTCCGCGGATAATCCTAATCAAAGGAGTGAGTGCATAAATGTAAGTGATCATTTCGGCAAGTGGTGAACATATGAAAACTCGCTTGCTGAGATGAGTTGCACACACTCCACTGCGAGCGGCTGCATTAATATAAGGGCAGCAGCTACTGCAGGTGCATTGGGAGGGTGTCCGCCTGGGGAACCCCCCTCGCGGTTTCCGCGCGGGGTGGTGTTGGGGGGATAGGGGACCCTCGGCGCGGTTTCCAGTCTACCTCCAGGGGTGGGCTTGGCCACGAGAGGGGGGTGGTATTAGAAGGAAGGGGAGACCCTCGTCGCGGTTTCCAGTCTACCCTCAGAGGGGGCTTGGCCGCGATGGGGGGTGACACTTCTCGCGGTTTCAAGTCTACTCCAGTCTACCCTCAGGGGTGGGCTTGGCCGCGGTATGGGGTGACACTTCTCACGGTTTCCAGTCTCCCCCGCGGGGTGCCCTGTCCACGTGGAGTTGGGGGGGGGGCTTTTTTTCAGGTTTGCGCAGGATTCCACGGGGAATCCGGAGGGGAAGGAGGCGCGCAGCTTGGCGGGGTTGGGGGTGCGAGAGGGGGGAAAGGCCACCGGTGGCCTCTTATGTGGGCATACACGAAGGATCCCTTCTGGGATTGTTTGATCATGTCATGGTTTAGGTAGGTAGCTTCGACCGCGTTACTTTGGTTAGGTTATGAGTCCCACCGAAGGGACATTAACTTCACGCGTTACAGCTGTTAGGGTTCGTCCCCGTCGCAGGGGCTATAGCTTCATCCGTGTCCGTCACATCGGGCCGCAGTCCCACTTCCACCGAAGGGAGATTCGCTTCACTCCCGTATAAATGAGCGTACATTAGGGATTCCAAGGCGTTCGAGCAGGAAACCGCAAACCGCCCCAACGTCATCTCTCATTGAATCCCGGCTTAAGGGGGATGTGTGAAAGAACGTCAGGGTCACTGCTGCTATGGATCACGCGGGCCGTCGCCGACAAGTAGCACATCTCTGGGCCTGAGCAGCCAGTAGCTCTTACAGTGAATACTGCCTCTCCCACTCATCTCATGAACCTCGGTCCCACTGATCTCATCAACACCCTGCATTGATGGAATTCTTACAATTTCGGACCAATGCGTGGGCAGCGAGTAGCTCTTACAGTGAAAAGCTGCCAACGAAGCTAGTAGCTCTTGAAGTGAACCACTTCTCCCACTCATCTCACTCATACAGCCCACCGGAGACTAATTATTGGATTTCATTTCTCTATTTTCAGGATATTAACTTCCTTCTGATCTCTTAAGGGCAACTGTCAGGTACCACCGAGAGGGTGCGAACGCAAAACAACAACATGGAAAGACAGACTGGCCATTTCAATCCGGACGTAAAGAGGGTCTCAATCGGTTGTCCGGGAGACCCACCATCTGCCCTGCCAAACCCGGGTAAACCAGGCAACGTGGGATGCAATACGCTGGGGGATGTTCCAGTACCCGCAAGGACCAGGGGAAGCCGGGTCTGCGCCAAAGTGGAATGAGTGGGAGCTCGTCCTGTTTTTGTCTCCCTACGTAGGATCGATGAGGGTGGCCAGGCCTCTCTCGCCGCCGCTGGAGCACCGTACACACACCTGAGCGACACTGATGAGTCTTCAACAGAATTGAATTCACGCGCAACCCTTACCCGCGATTGTAGAGTCAAGCTCGTTCAGTGCGAACAAACCCGCGAAACACAAACTCCAAACTCACCAGTCCCCGAACATTCCAACCCCCGCCCTTCTGGCAGAGTACCAACCCTCAGAATCCTGCAGTTGAACATGGCCCGTTCTCCTGCGGTGGCTGGAGAGGTAAGGCAACTAGCGTCCGAGAAGAAGTTTGACATATTGCTTCTTCAGGAGCCTTATGCCAAGCAGCAAGGATCTAGTTGGTCCCTTCCAGGCCTGGGATCTGGCATCCGGATAGCTGCGACTCGGACTTCACAGCCCTGGGCTGTGATTGGAGAGTGCAGTTTATCCATCCAGATCGTGTACATCTCTCAGCTCAGCACACCTAACTGTGTTTGTGCGGAGATTACTACCCGCGGCTTATCGTTTCACGTTGTCTCCTCGTACTTCGAATACAGAGACGAACGTGAGGAGCACCTGAAACAGTTGGAGGAAGTTCTCCACTGTTTGAAAGGTAAGCGAGTGCTGATTGGTGCGGACGCCAATTCACGGTCTCCCTTATACGATCCGAAGGAAGCCGAAGCTGATGCTGGAGGCGTACTTCTGGAGAAACTGATAAGGGGACTGGACTTGGATGTCCTAAACGACCATCGGCAATGCCCCACCTTCGAGGTTGATAGAGGTTCGTCTTATATAGACATGTCTCTCGCCACGCCGTCGATCTCTCCTCTCATCAGAGGATGGAACCTTCGAAATCATTGGTCGACCAGTGATCATTATCCTGTAGAGATCCTACTGGGAGAGCGGAAAGCTGCGCGTGGGGCTGATAACGTACGGGCTGCGGCGCGACCACTCAGATTGAATGAGAATAAAGGTGATTGGGAGCAATTTGCCGCATCCTATACGGAGCACTCACTACAGCTCGATAACCTCCCACTGGACACTGCGAATGATGTTGAGCATATGGCAGAGAGTCTCACAAAGGTCCTGATAACTGCCTGCGGAGGGTCGACGCCACTCAAAATCCACAGGATAGATCCCAACCCGTGATGGTCCCGCTTGCTGACCGAACTGCGTGAAGGTGCTAACACCTTGCCCAAGAGGTATCAGCGAGGAACAGACAGAAACAAAAGGACGAAAGCGAAAGACAGACACTGAGCGGCCTTGCGCAGATATAAGGCAGCTATCCGCAGGGCTCAAATCAGTAGCTGGGAGTGCTTCGTATCGTCGGAGGGCAACCAGAATCCATGGGGCTGC
>JABSMS010019367.1:0-11484 GCA_018902275.1 Aleiodes sp. PSUC_FEM 10030003
ATGAATTCTTCAATTTATTGCAATTCAGTAGTGAAGAGGTAAAACAGGATAAGTCGATTTTTTTCGCCGATTTTCTCTCACAAATATCTCGGAAACTAATGGAGATACGCCCTTTTTGCGCTGATGCTTTTTTGTAGAGAGTTTCAAGAGCTACAAAAAAGCATTAGGACAAAAAGGACGTATCTCCATTAGTTTCTGAGATTTTTGAGGAAAACTCTTCGCTACTGAATTAATTTGAATTTTCTTCGGTAAACCCCTTTTTCGAGAAAATCTCGGAAACTAAGCGTGATACGAGAAATTTTATAAGAACCTTTTTTGTAGAGCGGAAAGAGAGCTTCAAAAAATGTAATCAAAAAATTTTTCGAAAAACATCGAAACAATTTTTTTTTCTGAAAATTCTCATTTTCTTTATAACGTGTTAATTATTTTTTCAAAATCGATTGTCTTGCAACCTTTCCCAGTTCAAATTACCCTGTATTCAATAGAATTTAATATTTCATTTTTCCGAAATTGCAAAAAATAGCTTCAGGCACGTGGTTTCCAGCTCAAATTTCCTCAGATGTTCGGAAAAATTCTATCTCCCAGTTTTCTTTGAATTTGCGCGGGATAAGAGAAGAAAAGCATTCGTTTTATCGCGCATGCGCAGTCCTCATCGCAACTTCATCGATCGCTCCAATTTCTAATCTATTACGACCGTTAAATTCAATTACGAAATAAAAAGTACACGATATGTTGTATGATTAAAGCAGTACGTATTATCGATCAACCGAAAGATCGATCGATCACCAATCGAATTGCCAATGGGTCCCGTTTGTGTATCAACCCCATGGGTGACTCCCGAGATTGTAGATTTTCATCGCAGGTAGCCAATTAATCCAGCCAGTAATTGACTAGCGCCTCACCAGGAAAGTCGACATTACCAATCCTTGTACCTCATGCAATGAAATAAGAAACAGGAATGGTGTTCGCCTTTTTTTCCTACCTTCATTCAATTTTTTTGTTCGCATTTCTTTCGTTCTGTTCATTCAACTTGACTAATAAGGGCCAAGGGAAGAGTAACGAGGGTGAATTAAGTTTGTGGAATAAAGAGAGGATGAAGAGAGGCATGCGTCAGTATCAAGACCAGTCCAAGAGCGATCGGCTTATGCAAATGTATTGAGTATTTATTTTTTTCGGTTTTTACGAACGGACTAATTACAAACTTGCTTAAGATCCACCCTGATATCATTACTGGGTATTAATGTTGGCGATGAAATATTTATATCCCAGGATTCTTAATCCGCCAGTCGATCGATTTAATACGTATCTTCAAGTATGAATGAAAAATTGCGTTTCTGAGATGAAGATGAAGATGATGGAATTTTTGAAATGTTGAAAATCCAAAAAATTTATTTTTCCAAAATGCAATTCTTCGATTCAATTTGGGTCATTTATTCTAGCAATGAAAACTCGATATTCCACCATTTTTTCTTCACTTTATCAATCTAATATTCATGTTTACGTGGCTCTTTGACTACGAATTCACGTTTAAAAATAATGTTGCATAATTTTTATTAGCCAATTGCTGTGGATTACATACGCGCACAGATTCACGTTAACCAATACCATGAGAGGCGCCACACCCAGGTCATGGAAATGTAAAACAACTTTTTAATCTGAAAAACCGTTTTTTATTCAGATTTCCAGATAAAATTTTGCCTGCAAACCTTTCTCCTTATTATATCGAAGTTAAGAGTTATTTAATAGATAAAATTAATTAATTATATCGTGATACCGTAACAAATGATTAAGCAGAAATGAAATCCTGATGATTAATGATACATTTAAAAACGATTAAAAAATATTTCCCCCACATTACATTGAGCGTTGATTTATTACGGTGTTAAATATACGTGTAACTTTATTTTTAAAATAACCCCGAAGTGTACAAATAATTTTGTTAATTTTTACTTCTCACTCTAATAATTTTCCACCGTTTTACCTCATTTTCTCGGGTTATATCTCAGTGCCAAGCCGCTATGTATTCGCATTTTTTTCCCTCGAATTTATTAATCGCAAAAAAATTTCATTCTATTCATTTATTACTCGTTAATTTATCAAACCGCGCCATTGGCTTTAATCGGTGGGAAGTCACGTCGAGGACCGGTATCTTCAATGTGGTAAAGGCCTACACACGAGAGAGCCAACATCGTAGGAAGCTGCGATTGCTTTTAATGAATATTATGCACGCACGCGATCGCGCACTTATGCCACTCTCTCTTTCTCTCTCTATCGACGCAGCGACAACGACGATCGCTTCCGATCTACCCGAGAGATTCTTCTCGGCATAAAAAAGGCATTGTATCGAAAAATAAATGGAAAAAAGTGGTTTATAAAATAGTATGAGGATAAACTTGAGAAAGGACCAAACGATATCTCTTCGTTGCGATCGTTAAGGGCATGCCTTGTTCGGGTAACTCGGGTAAAAGGGTTGCCACGAGAGAAGTCAACTGACAATATATTTCTTCCTTCGGGGGATAGTCTGAGGGGCCTCGTTACCAATTCAGGCCCCCAAACACAAATTCCACGTTTTTTCTTCTTCGCGCCGTTTTTTTTATTAACAACGCCCATCAATTTCGGATTAAACACCCAGGGAAAATAAGGCTTGATCAAGTGGGCAAAACCACTCGATTCAGGATCAACGGCCCACCTTGATCAAGCCTCTTTCCGGTGAATCAAGCCTTTCTCGATCGGAATCAATTCTTTTTTTCAGATTGAAGCAATCCATTTTGCGGATTAAATCAAAAATATTGATTGTCTTCAATCAAGAATTTTTTCTCCTAGGTGAACGATTTTTGAGAAAAAAGTTAAGGTTCTTCACAAAGGAAAAATGGATATTCAATTCAAACTGTCGCTCCCTGATATTTGTGACGAAATGTACCAATGATTAATGCGATAATTCATTGATAGGGCGTGGCTAAACTCCCACGGGAATTGAAATCATTGACACTAGAAGAGTTTGCGTTGAGAATAGAACGAAGGAGCCAGAGTAATTGCGCATTGAGAAAAGGAGTAATACCGAAGGTAAAAGGTAAAATGTATGATTCAACAAAATATCTCGTTCATCTGATTTCTCTCGGGAGTTCACGTGAAAATAATGTGTGTATATATAAGTGTCTTAGCAGAGGCCAGCGGTAGGCGCACCTGGAAGTACGGTCCTCTCCCGTTTGTGTGAGATCAGCGTGACACACACACGGAGTTAATGCGGTTTTACACAAGTGGAGCAGAATGCAAATGTAGCCAATGGCAAAATCGTCTTTTCAACCGTTCTCCTGAAGTGAAAGAGAACTTTTTTGTTTAGAGCAAAGAAAAACCTCTGCTCGAGAAAATAAAACTACAATTCTTTTTAAAAAAGATATATCTAAGTAGGGTGTGGCAAGATATTGAGATTACAGTGGGCTCTAAAATGTTCCCTTGTTCAAATCGTATTTTCTTCTCTGTTCATTTATACATTTCCTTCTATGGATCTTTCAACCTCTGTACTCATGGCGGTATGCCTCGGGCATGCTGCGCCACACTTTGCCTCCTTCCTGGATTAACGGTTCACTTGGTAGCCAAAGGAGATGAGGCTCTCCACACCCACGAGACACTCAATAGACGTACCGCGAGGATACCCACTAGGAGCGTGATCTATCCGTTCGATTTTCTGTTTTGTTCGATTTGTCCCTCATTGCGGTCGATCATCGGACTCGATCGAATAGTGACCTCCAATGATTTTTTTCCCTATTAATTTTTGAATTACACATTGCAGGTGGGATGTCTTTTCTATTTTTCGAAAAAATTGAATTTTGGAGAAACTAAATTTTTAGTTTTTAAAATTCGGAAAATTTCGTTGGATAGCCAAGGAAATTTGAGCTGGAAAATGGTATGATGCAATCGATTTTGGACCAGTAATTGCTGAGATGATGAAGAAAATAGAAATATTTACAAAAAAATGTTTTTTTTTTAAATAAAGTCCTCGAGTGATAGGTTTTTTTAAATTTTCTTTCCTACTTAATCTTACTTTACTGTAAATATGAGTTTGAGTTTAGCTCAAAGCTTAATCACCGCGAAAAGAATGATCTATCACTGATTTGCATTCTTCCGCGAATATCTCTAAAACGAGTGGATTAAGAAAATAAAAAGAGATTTTTTTCTGTAGAGAATTTAATTTTCTACAAAAAAGCTCTCTTGATAAATTCGTCTAAACCTCATCGTCTCCAAATTATCATCGAAATAAACTGAAAATAATTACTAATGTTTCAATTCTTTGTTTTGACCAACTGCTTTTTTCGCATGCGAACGACTAATATTTATTTTCAAGTATTAATTACAGTTAAATTATCCAATTAAAAAAAAATGAATAAATTAAGTCACCGTACATTTCATTCACCGGAATGCAGTCTCAGGACATTGAATATTCACTCGTCAAACAGTGACGATGTAATGAAGGGAATAATAAAGAAATGTAAATCCAATTAGAATGGAATTTAATGGTTTAATCAGTCAAAAAAATGTAATAAACCGGTTGTGTTACCTGTCTTCACATTTTGGCTACGTAAAATGATAATTGGATGTCAGTGAAAACGATATTATCTATAACCAATCAAACGCGCTCTTTTCTCTCATCATTCAATGATGATGCGATAGAAAAAAAATAACTTAAGTATGAGTTTAAATATTTTTTATGATACAAATCGTAGGAATAATCATCGTCTTCAAAACGGTACTCTCCCCGCGGGAATTTTCAATATAAGGATCGAAGATGTTACGATATGATTGGCCAACATCAATACAACTACATTTAACCTCTCTCCCTTGAGGCCAAAAGTATTAAAACTCGTGGTTGTACAATTCGAAATTAAAAAAAATAAGCATCCCGCTGTGAATTAGAGTTTTAAATTCGTGTGTATTAAAATAATATGAAAGCATCTGGCCTCAGGCAATGACTGTGTAAATTTAATGATTATTATTTTGACACTCACGTGTAAAAAGAGAAAAGACAAAATGTGCTTGTTGAATTCATCGAGTCATCACAGTTATTACAGAGAGAAAAGTTTTGATTCAAGACTATTTGGATTCTCGATTCAAACCGTTCATTTGGGACCGTTCGAAAAAAACGGCTTGATTCAAAACAGAAAAAGGATTGATTCGATCTGGAAAACGACTGATTCTGCAATTCTGTGGGATTTAGAGGCGCTTGAATCATAATAATTCGCGCTGAGTTAGATGATTTTTTTCTTCCGTGTTCTCGATGCATCATAATGCATGAGGAAATGATTCAAAAAATGGAAGAAGCAAATGCAAAATGTAATCTAACTAAAAAAAATTGTATTAAAACCGGTTGAAGATACGAGCAAGGCAGGTCATATCCCGGGTATTTTCCTAGCTGAGTTCCGACCTTCGGCCTCTCCCTGCATCTCTTTTCACATCTTCATTTGCCACTTTTTTTCAAATTTATTTTCTTCATTCTTAGTTTTCATTTATCCACAACGAGCGTAAGTACCGCTATGGGTCTCTCGCTTGAGGGAGAGAGCGCCCCTTCAACTAAGTGAGAGCATCCAAATGGCATTGCTAGCCTACATACCTTAACAGAGGGGAATTATCCGTAGATCGCAAATGCTTCACACAGACTAAGAGGTAACGAGTTTTACAGAATGAATTATATTACTACTGAATTTGCTCGATGGACTCGAACCATTCGCGGAGGTTCGGCAGAGTTGAGATAAGGAGTACTGAAATGCAACGCTTTTAGTTTGAAATCTGCGAAGAGAGGGCGCGACCTTATACCACCGAGTGGACGACCTAACCCGACATGACGTAAGATGTGTTTTAGGGGTAACGGAAGGCCCTGTATCTACCGAATTCTCAAACTCATTGTTTGCTGATATTTATGGATATTTTTTATTTAATAATTCTGATGTAAACAAAGAAAAATTAACTAAAAATTGAGAATCGATTCTTGAATACTTTTTTATTATTCTAGGAAAATTTCGTGACAATCGTCTAATTTTTCATCAAGGTATTCAATTGAATAATATCGTCACCCTAGAATCAAAAGGGCGTAACTGCCATTTTTTCTTGCTGCATAATAAAAGGGCGTAAGTTAGTATTCTTATGAAAAAATGAATGTAGATTGAATATTCGTAGATTTAAAGAAAATGGCACTTACGCCCTTTTCAAATCTAGGGCGACGATATTGTTTTCCAGCGCAAATGTCCCTGGCTATGCAATGAAATTTTCAAAATGTTCAAAATCCAAAAACTTAATTGTCTCAAAATAAAATGAATGTTGATCGAAATAAACGTTGATTTTGTTATTTATCCTCTCAGTTTTATTCTCTTTAATGCTTCATTTCTTCACACACGGGCGGGACACAACAGGGACTTCTGAATGGCAATTATCGTCTCACTGAAGGGGTATAAATTACGAGTCAAACCGGACCCTTCTTATATATTTTTTCACTCCTTTATTTTCCATTTATTTTTATTTCCCTCGAAACTGTCTCTTCCTCTCTCTCTCTCTTCATCCCACTTTGAAATACATACACAACGAAGATGTTGTGTGATGCTGCAAACTGGGAATGAGCTCGAAGACATTGGAGAGCGCAGGTGATCGCGCAGGTGTTTTCTGGCATGGATAAAACGCCCTTGCGCGTAACCGCAAGCGGTGAAAAGTTTTGGTTTGCCCCGCGAAACTCCCCACTGCGTCTCTTGTCGATCCTCTCGTATTTCCTTCTTATAATATTTTTGTATTAACTGCGGTTCTGTTTGAAATTTCAAGGAATATTGGAGTCTCCATCATGAGACAATTTCAGCCTTTGTATTTAGTTTTTTTCTTCCATTCTTTCGCCTTTTCACAAGACAATATTGCGCGAGAAATAATGTCAATGGGGTAATGATCATAATGATGAGATAATGGGTTTATTTTATATGTTTCCCATGTTCTGTATGGAACAGATACGAGCGGAAATTTTTAAATCGAAATTATACGGACCTGCTATTCACCTTCTTGTAATTGTTACCTTTCAAACACCTGATTTTTTTTTGGCCACAGGTTTATTCGAAGCTCCATTCCGCCTGAGATTTTTTACGATTTGTTTCTCTACCGGTATCTCAAATGGTTTTTTTCACTCTTTCTCTTATTTTCAGAAATTGAGAGGCAGAGATTTATCTGTTGGAGTTGAGAATGAAATCTACCGGATTATGAGGAATAGTAATGAAGTTGCTTTTAGCGAAGGAATTTTGAGAAAGGAAGAATTTCATATCTGAGTAATTTAGAGTCTCTCAGAAACTATGTATTTTTACTCGCCTCTTATCACTCATAAAAAACAGATAAAAAATGCCAGCAATTCTTTATAACTCGTTAAAAAATTTAACGATTCCTTTCTCGTACAATCAAGAAATGCCACTGGAACTCAGTTTGCCTCTCTGCTCCATTAAAATTATCGCGACGAAAACTCAAGATGGACAAATAAGGGCTTCCACCGGGAAAAAAAATTGTTTTTTATCCAGTGAATATCAGCTCGTTAAAAAGTATTTGCAACTCATCACGGAGAGCACAAAGTGAGTAGTCGAAGATGGGATTGGTTCAAATTAGAGAAGGCTCAATTCATATTCGAAAAAAGAGATTGATTCAAAGCGGAGAACGGATTGATCCAAACCGGGAAATAGCTTGACTGAAGTCGAAAAAGAGACTTGATTCATTTCAGAGAGAAGTCGGAAGGAAGACTTGATTCAAGCTTGAATCAAGCCTCTTTCTGATTGGCTCCAAAACGAATGAAAAAAAAAAATTATCCAGTAAATTTCAGCTCGTTAAAAAGCATTTGCAACTCATGAAGAGTAAGCGCAAAGTGAGTAATCAAAGATGAAAAAATAAAGAAATATATGAAATTGACTTTCGTTGAATACTGGAGGCCTTTAAAAACACGGAAGTATTTGTGGGAGAGGTGCGAAGGCCGAGGGAAGAGGAGCTACCGCAGACATTTTATGGGTATGCATCTTGCCTCTATGCTGAATTCTCACTCGGTGAATGAAGACACGATGTAGTTGTGTTACTGTGTGTGTGTGTGAAAGAGTCACGTAGAATGTCGTCGACCCGACCTGACCCGCAGCACTAAGAGCAGCGGCTTCTTACTTTGGTTTCGCCAAAACCAATCAACCGAGGGCTCACGGAATGCGGCGTGGTACTCTTCACATTGAAGGAATAACCTTCTTATCAAGAGGAACGGTAGAATCGTGCGCCAAGGTAGCGCGCCTCAGAGACATACGCACGAGTTATACTGTTAAGAGGGTAACGAGATAGTTGCAATTTTCTGGTGAATTAATTAATCTTTCACTCAGTAATTATCTTCAATTTCAGTGAATTTTCTTAGTGGAAAAAGTGAAGGTAAAATTGGGGCCGAGGAGTCAAATCTGGTAATTAAATAATTGGTCTCATTAAGAGAGTCGTATCCGGAGAAAAAAAGTTCGGACTTGAGACGAAATACAGCTGTTTTGAACTCGGTCAAAGAATCTCGGGTTAAGTCGGAAAGAGGTAGATTCAAGTTGGACGAAAGATTAATTGAAACTTCGGAAACGGCTCAATTTAAGCGGAAAAAAAATTGATTCATGTCGCCGTTGCGGCTTTGTGGGATTATAAAGACTTGATCGAAGTGGGCTATTTTTTCTCAATCAAGTCGCTCAGACTACTTGAATCAAGTGATTTTTGATGAATTTTTCGTATCACCTGAAAAACACGAAAAATTCCATTGGCTAACATTTCTCATAACGGAACTGATGTTTTACTCATTTGAAATAAAATCGAATTTACCTGTACAATTTATACTCTCGTGTACATGGAAATGGTTCGTATCTTGAGAGAGGCGTCAATTAGTCAGTCGACAAGTTAAACAATAAATCTTCAACGCTAAATTTACAATTTGGCTACCTCCTTTCTTGCTGCAAGGAGAAATGCTAAAGGGTGAATTAAATGATAAAAGAGAAGGATGAAAATGAGAAAATAAAAGAGAATAAACAGTCTGAGGTAAAGGAGAATGAGGTAACCCGAAACAACTTTGACAAATCGAGGCTGGCTTCTTGGTAGATCGGACAAAGAGTGGCAACGTTCGGGTCTCTTAGACAGCTTGCAGATCGATCGAATGTCAAGGGAGTCTGGGGGCTTAATTAATCGAAACGAATCCCTGGAGGTACATTTGGACGTTTTGGCTGTAGAGACGAGCGTAAAATCTCCGTGAAAATTTCTCATGGACATAAACACGTGTGGTCTTCTTAGAGTACCACCCAGAACCTTCTGCTCCCTTTTAATTCCCAGGGTCTTTCAGTATTTCGAAAGAAATTAAAAAAAGGTTAGATATTTTCTCGATAGTTGAATTACGAGGTTGCGCGTTAATTATAAACTTTGATATTTTTTTCCTTGAATACGCAATAAGGAGGGCTTTACGTCGTTGGATCGCGGATATTGATTTCGATTATCGAGATTAATAGCTTCTTCCCGGAGAATTGTGACCGCATCGATGATTTATTGTTGGACGCGAACCGACGCTTCTCACGACAGAAGACGCGTGTCAACGGGACTCTGCTTCACTCAATTTACTTTCGTTTCTTATTCGTGTGTTTGTGTGTGTGTTTGAAGGATTTTTAATATGAAATGCGAATATAACGGGCAGTCTCCCGGAGTTAACACCCACCGGAAGTAATCTACTCAAATTTATGGAAAGTAATGAATGTAATTTCTTCGCAGTTGACTCTTTTAGGTGATTGAAGTTAATTTATTTTTAAGGGATTAAAAGTTGCGTGATGAAATCCATTCACTTTCGAGGTTTATTGAAGAGGAAGCTTCCACTTCATTATGCCTTCTGCGCTTCAATTCCCTTAATTTCCGTAATTTTCATCGCCGATTTTATACATCATCGAGGATATTCCAAATCGATAATTTCATACAAGAAATTCCTGTACTTAAAAAAAAAACAAGTAAAAATTGAAGATTGCTATCGCGGAATTCTTGCTTGGTATGCAAACAGCGAAAAAAAGAAGCGGAGCTCACATGAAGAGTAAAAAAAGAGGTGGAAGCAACAAAAAAAGTAACTAAGTAACGCATCTTCACTTGAGGGCACCAATAATTTTAACGAGGACCAATCTCCTCTTTCCCGTTGCCTCGTCAAGACTTTCTTCTTAATTTTAATTGCAATCTCACCATTTTGCTTGTTTTTACCAGCTCTCCCCATGTACTTTAATAATTCCTTATTATACTTTTTGTTTGTTCTCTGGAAAGAAGCCAACAAACTAAGAATGATGAATTTCGCATGCAATACTCGACGCTCCTGATAATCCATCGAAGGCGCCATGGATTCTTAGATTTTACGCACGACTTGGTACAAACAATATACTCACGATTCTATAATACAAAATGGAAAATTCAATGATTATGCATATAAAGACGAGAGAAATTTGATAAAACAAAGGACCAAACAGAAATGAGACCGTTGGAACTTTCTAAAGTTAACTCTTAAATTGGCTAAAAGCAAACGAATTTACAATTTCGTTATTGATTTACAATTTTCTCTAATTCAGAATCAATCTCTGTGAGAATAACAATTCTTTTTGAATCATTGCAAAAAATTGCAAATAAAAAATCTAGTAACCAATGGCTCTTTCTCACCGAAACCCCGACTAGTATCATAAGGCGTGGAATCGTATAGATTACCCTGAAATCGTGACGCGGGGGCGAAACGGAGATATAAATTTTCACCACTTCTCTTCCAAGTTGCTCTGTATCTTTCCCGAGGGCCTCCACGATTCAGTGGAAATAAATTCAATGAATAATCCGCAATGGAGAGGTAAAAAAAGAAGCGGAATAGAGAGAAACGTTGGGCTAAAAAAAAGTTAAAGGGGAAAAATGCAGAGAAACGAGAAAGATAGAAGAATGAAGTGTTGTGGAAGAAAGACGGCTTTATGAACGTTTGGGTGACTGGTATGGGCGTGTTGTACATTGAGAGAGTCGAAGCCAGTAGCCTGAGGACATCACGAGTCTTCTTTCGTGTTTCTCCCATCGTTTTCTTCTCTCCATCATCTTTTACCTCCATTCCCTTTATTATTCTCGTTTGTGCCATCTCAAAAGAGCCTCTTCCGCTGGATTAATAATCGCGCAGGAAGTTGAAGGACTTCGTGAAAAAAAAGCGAATTCCATTTGCTATCTCTGATTTTTAAATAACTCAAATATTTTCAGAAATAAGATAAGCAACTTGTAGTAAAATGCCAAATTACTTCTGAAGAAAAAGGCATGAAACGTTTTACATCACCAACTTATTTTTCTTGCATTTGATTTGATTAAGCCTTCGTTAATTGCGCATTTCAGACTCTCGTCGTGAGCTCACTCGCACCAAAAATTTTAGGGCTATGGAATTTTTATAACATAATTGTATTAACCTATATATGATTGATATACTCTGATATATATAAGTTATAT
>JABSMS010019378.1:0-11475 GCA_018902275.1 Aleiodes sp. PSUC_FEM 10030003
TTCTCATCCACAAGGATTTAGAAATTTTAATTACCAACAACAGTCATTCACATATATATACCCGTAATATATACATATATATATATTTTAGGAACGAGCAGATTTAGGAGTATGTACCTTCGACCCTTTTTGTAGGAAATTTAATTCTCTATGAAAGAGGTCTCCTGACAAATTATCATAAATTCAGTAATCTTAGAATTTTTCCATTAATAAAGTGAAAGAATAAAAAAAAAAATTAAATTTGGAGTAATCTGGAAATATCTCAGAAACGAGCAGATGTACAAGACGTACAAACGAGCAGATGTACTTGACCTTCAACCCTTTTTTGTACAGAATTTAATTTCCTACAAAAAAGGTCTCTTGATGAATTCTCCTAACTCCAATATTATCTGAGATATTCGCGAAAAACTTCAAACATAATCTCGAAACTTATTTCACTCGCACAATTATTTCACAATTCACGTAGCAAGTGTCCGAAAATTGATTGTTCCGTTCCATTCATAACCAGAAATTTACAAAAAAGGTTTCTTCATAAATTTTCCTAACTCCAATATTTACTGAGATATTCGCAAAAAACTCCAAGCTGAATCCCTACTCTAATTTCCTTTTATCACTAGACGACTGAAATAATAAGAGAAAAAATTTAAAAGACGCAACGGTGCTTTTGACATTTCTAATCCAATGGTTTTCAGAATCCTCCGGTTCTTATTCCCGCAAAAGATCACCTGGGAGCGTCTACACAAAGTACTTTACTCGTATATAAAAATAAACATTGTGCGCCTTTCACAATTGATATTCACGTAGCAACTCATCCACTGAATCTTCAACCATCTCATTTACATGAGGAAATATTAAATCAAACTGGGGGGACGTTTTAGCGGCATTTGCTCCTTTAAAAAAGGAAGAAGAAGAGGAAAAAAAGATTGATTAAAAATATTGATAAAAGAAATGAGAGGTGAACACGGTAGGCGTTTGGAATTGTGTTTACCTCGTGGCCCTGACATTTAAATTGGTCTGTGCGCACGCGCCAACATCAAAGGCAGAATTTCTCGCACTTACATGATCATGATCTCACCGGTAAACTTTTAATTCCAGATCTTTTTGTACTTTCTCTCGAATTAAATGGAGATATTGTCAATTTTGAAATGCAGAAGTCATAACTTTCACGATTAAATATTTTATTGATAATGATTATCAGAGATCTGTATTATTAATTTTTTCTTGCATTGAAACAGGAATTTTTTAACGTTCTATCGTGCGTGAAGACTGATAATGCATGAGATACGAGAATATTTACTCGTGAAAGTGTAAACAAACTTTGAAATTGTGTAACAAGATCGAAAATCGGTGAGAATTAATTTTCTTCGTGAGATTAACGTTTTAGCCGATTTTTTTTTTCGAAAGAGAGAACAGTTTATCGGTTTAATGATTTTTGAGACTTGTGCTGCCACCGTACGGATCATCTTACAGCTTCCGGAGTTGCTGAGAATGCAGAGGGAGAGGTCGATGCGGCAGCGAAGTGATGAAACGAATTAATACGTTGATTATGGATTTTGATCAGTTTTTTAAAAATATCTATGAATTTATGGGAGCTAGAGGAATTTTCGTGAAGATTTTTTTGTAACTCTTAGTTTCCTCTACAAAAAAGTCCTCATGAAGATTCCTCTATCTCTGTTAGATTCCGAGTTATTAAGAAAAAAAATGAATACCTGTCCTAAATTTATTAATTTGAATTTTCCAGTTCCTTGGACAAAATAATTTCGGTTTTTCTGGAATATCTCGGAAAATAAGGGAGGTAGAAAAATTTCGGTTTCAACTTTTTTGTAGCTCTCATTCTCCTCTATAAAAGAGGTCCTTACAAAAATTTCTCTCTCGCTCATAGTTTCGGAGATGTTTGAGAAAAACCGATGACAAATTTTTTTGATCGTTTGAAAAAAAAAACAGAAAGTTTTACAAAGAATTTTCAAGAAATTTTACGGTTTTGGTCAGAATTTGACGGCATAACGCTTTCTACCTTCTAAAATTCTCTGTTTTTCTGTAAAAATTCCAGAACCTACGTGAAGATGAGCTCCTTTCCCATCGATTGAGTTAATTTTAAATGAATTTTATCCATCTTACAGAAAAATGTTTCAAAAGAACGTGTTCTCATTAATTCAGATATAAATCCCGCAAAAATCGTTGAAAATTAATTTCAACGAAAATAATTAACGGAAAATGAACTCACCATTATCCTGCTTTTTAATTTTTGTGCTACAACAACGCGAACTAAAGATATTCACCGAAAATCGAAAAAAAATCAAGAAAAGCGTTCGATTTTCGAATTTCTTGTCAAAGAACTCGGATATTAAAAAAAATCCCAAATCATCCATTTTAACACATGGTTTCCAGAGAAAATCTGATCAGCTGTTCAATCGAATCATTGGAAAAGCTCTATTTTAGATTCTCTCATTGGGATATCCATTCCACCCAATTTTTCTCATTATAACGTCGAAATTTTTTAATCATAAATATTCAAAATGTGTACTCACCGATTTCGGATTTCCCGCCACTTGACACCTCTCTCCATCTCCCAGTCACTACCGGAACTGCCTTGACGTTTCCCTTTCCGGGAAAATTCCTCCCATCTCCTCCATTTTCCATTCTCCCCAAAATAAATCATCGAAAAACCCTCAAAACACGCGCATCGTTAGAAACTCTTATTAAATCACGAATAAATTTTTTCCGCAGTAAATTCCCGCACAAAAACACGCAACCGATGATCCACCTCTCCGTCTCTGTCGCACGCAACAACTACCAGAGCCAAAAACATACTCCGTCGCAAACAACACATTTAATGAATAAATAAACACCAAATAAATAATTCTGCAAGCAACAATAATTTAATTACTAATTTATCGTCCAAAAATTATGAAAATAATCTCGTCCCACTTTTCCTCGATCTCTCATTCCAAAAACAACAACGATAATGACAGAATGCTGGGCGCCATTTTGTAAGATGGCGGACTTCACCTAAAGTTTGCAGTGAATTCCGCCAGGCGGTTTCAAACGGAAGAAAATAATTAAATCCACCAGGATTAATGAATAAACATTAATTATTAAATCAATATAAATAATTAATTTAAAGAAATTTCAATGTGCATTCAATGGAAGAAAATCTTTGAAAAAATTTTAAAATCGTAAAATCAATATTTTCAGCCCGTGCAGTACAATCTGTCATGCGCCATCTTTCCTCTCTCCTCGTCCAATCACAGCCCGGCTTTATCCGAAACCGATGGCACCTGGACCAGAATTCAAAAGTTTCAAAATGGTGTGTTGCCATCAGTTTAGCCCGTAACCGTTACAACCGATGCATCACATCACCCGGGTTCCCCTTCGACAAAAACACAATGACAGTATCTCTTTAAACCGCGAGAAGTTTTCCCCACTAAACCACCTCCCCGAGTGTCCAAACAGTGTTTAAAAATCCTCCAAACAAATTAAGAAGAATAAATAATAATTATAAATGTAAATAAAAATAAAACATTGGTGTTTACACGTTGGAAGATGCTGGCACTACCACAAACTCCAAGTAAAATGGGTAAAGAAAAATTAGAATTATCATTATCAGTTCGTAACAAACGTAAAGAACGTTCCGATGCGTCAAAAAAAATGTTGGAATTGCCGGATAAACTCCGTCCCGAATTATCAAATGATAAATTGGAACTCGCAATGAAATTAGAATCAAAGATGCGTGAAATTCAAGAGCAGCAGAGAGTAATGCTCGAGTTGCAGGACAAAATAAGTACAAATACACGATTAACATTGACTCGTGAACGTAGTGAATTGGCCAAAAAGCTCGAGAAAAACATGGAAGAGCTCGAGGATCATCAGCGAAAGCTCCTGGAGATGAATGAGAAGTCGTCGTACGATGCAAGATTAACGACGAGCCTTGAACTCGAGCTGGAGGAACGTGGGGTGAAGCTGGAGGCGTGCAACAGAGAAAGGGACAAGCTCGAGCGTCAACTCACTTCCCTGAAGTCCGAGGTGTCTGCACTCCAGCGGACGTTGAAACTGGAGCGCCAGGAGAGGAAGGACCTTGAGGAAACGGCGCTTGGCCTGATAAGAAGTGCAAAACAGAAGTGGGAGGCTGCTGAGAAGGACAAATTGTCCCGCTTGAACAAGCACATCGAGGGACAAACTGCAAGAATCACTGAACTCTGCACGAGCAACAATGAATTGTCTTCAAAGCTTCAACGTACACTCTGTGACCTTGAGACTGCTAATGCTGAATTAAAGAAGCTGAGGAGTTTCCAAGCGCAGTACAAAGAATCGTTGGCTAAGACGCGTGAATTGAGACGCCAGAGTGTTCAGGGTGTTGAGAATAAACTCGAAGAGATATCGATTAGAGCACACAATCAACTCGGGGAAATTAGACTGAAGTTGGAACAGGAGATAGCGAAAAATACGGAGCTCGAAAGTACTTTGAGGAATGAACGTGATGCTAATCACTGTAAATTGTCGAGGTTGAATGTTGCACTTGAATTAGCACAGTCGGAGCTCAAAGATTGTCAGGAACAGTTGAGATCAACGCAGGCAATGATCCCTGCGAGAGACCAGGAGATTGAAACATTGAAGAATCAACTGAAGGAGAGATTGAATCAGATAGAGGGGATGAGTTTTGCTGAACAGACGATAACGCAGTTGCAGGAGCAATTGGGGAACGTGTTGATGGAGAATGAACAGATGAAGAATCAATTGGAAACTACTAAGAGTGATCTGAATGAGACGATTATGAATTTGAGAAGAAGCGAAACGTTGGCGGATGATCTTGAGAAAACAGCTAAGGACAAAGCTGCACTTCAGCAACGTCTCCAAGAGTCCCAGGACAAGGAAGACGAGCAGTTGAGAAAGGTTGATACTCTTGAGGAGCTTCTCCAACGTCTTCAGCAGAGTGTTGCAAAATTGGAATCGGAAAATGCTGTTTTGAAACGCACTTCGGGCTCTGTGGCTGGAACGAGCAGGGGTTCAATGAGTAAACAAAATTCGGATAAAATAAATGAGTTGGAGAGCCACATTGAGCGGTTGGAGAAGCAGTTAGAGACTGTACGAGATGGTGCAGCTAGTGAGCGTGAATCGGCGAGACAGGCGCAGAGGAATTTGTGGAAGAAAGAAAAGGAATTGTCTGATGCTAATTTGGACAAGCGCATTGCTCTGAGGGAGGCGAAGACATTCGAGGAAAAAGTCAAGACTCTTCAGGAGGAGAAGCAGAAATTGATGGAGAGATTAAATAAAAAGTATCAGGAGGAAGAGGAAAAGGCCAAGAAGTTGTTGGCGGAGTTGGAAACAGCAAAGTCTTCGCTTGCTGAAATCACCAAAGAGTCTACGAGGAACAAGATGCAGGCGGATTCAGCGCAAAGAGCACTGACCCAAGCTAATAAGCAAATTGAAGAGCTTCAGTCCTCGAGTTCAGCACTTCGCAGAGAGCTTGATTCAGCAAGGAAGCAGGCGCGAACCAGTCAGGACAGAGTCGATAGTCTCAATGCTGAAAATAAACGCTTGACTTTCGCTATCTCGAAGCACAACGAGGAGAAAGCTGAGCTGGAGGCAAAATTGGAGAAGCTGGAGCAAGAGGCGAAAGCGCACAAGGTCAACATTGATTTGCTGAAGGAAACGTGCACGGTACTTGAAGAACAATTGACGGATTACGAGAGATTAACGAGTGACCATGAGACAAGGGAGAATACTCTCGTCCAAGAGAAAATGAGACTTCAGAAAGAGCTTGAGGGGGTTGAACAAAAATTGAGAGAGGCTAAAATAGCACAGAATGAAGAAAAATCAAAGCGATTAATTGCCGAGAGAGCAATTGAAAGATTAGAATCAGAGACAAGTGATATTGAGGGAGAGAGGGACAATTTATTGACCCAGAGAAATGAATATAAAAAATTAGCACAGGATTTGAACCAACAGGTTGAATCATTAACTAAAAAGTGTGGCGAATTGGAATGTGATATTGGTGAATTGCAGAGAGCACTGGAGACAGCAAGAGCTGAAGCGATGATCGTGAAGGAAGAGAGTAGCGATCATTTAACGCGTCTTCATGAATTGAAGGACATGAATCAGGACCTTGTTGCTGATTTACAGAGTAGTATTGATCAGGGTCAAGAGTTGAGACTGAGAATCGCTGAATTGGAGAGTGTGCTCGAGGAGATGAGGCAGTTTTATCAAGAGCACGAGGTAAAGTCCGAGGGAACGAGGCAGCAGCAGACGAAGCTCATTGATTATCTTCAGCTCAAACTCGAGGAGTGCAGCAAAAGGAAAAAGACAGTTTGTGATAAAATATTCAGGACGAAGCAGAAGGACGTGGTGATACCAACGGGCACGGGAATGCCAGTTGGTTACAGGGAATTGGAGAATCAACTGACGCGAGAAAGAGCCAAGGTCAAGGCACTGACTGAACAGTTATTGGTTTTGAAGGCAGCGGCCGCTGCTAATGCACCAGTGTCACCAGTTTCCGAGCACAGAGCGCCGGAGTACAGAACACCAAAGTACGTTGATCAGCCGGAGGAGATTTTGACGAGACAGACTTCACTGCAGAGAATAAGACACAACATACCGCACAGGTTTAACGTCGAGCTGTCAATGCGTGCTGGTAAATGTGCTGCTTGCCTTGAACCAATTCAATTCGGCAAGCGTTCAGCAATTTGCAGTGAATGCCAAATCATGACGCACATCAAGTGCTCACTGCATGTTCCAGCTAACTGTGGATTGCCTGGGGGATTGACAAAGCACTTGGGCAAGAGTTGGAAGTCGAGTGATGAGAGTATTTCAACACTCAGTGGTAGTGTCCAAACCCTGACAATTGACGAGCCTGATCACGGTGATTTTGATAATACGAGGAAGAAAGAGGGAATTGGTATGGAGAGTTGGGTGAAGGTACCGGGACGTGGTAAAGCTTCTTGGGAGAGAAAGTACCTGAGGCTTGAGGGTTCTTGCCTTTGTGTTTATGAGCATCAGCCGGTTTCAGGAATGGCGGCGATCAGCAAGATGGAATTGACGGAGAAGAATGGATTCACGGTTAATGAGGATGTTCATCAAGCTGAAGTACCTGGCACAGCAAAGTCCGATCTTCATTTCATCTTCAGGGTTGAATCGAATACTTCGAACACCTGTTGGCCGACTAATAGGCTGGACATCATGGCTTTGAATCAAGTGGATAAGAAAAGCTGGCTGAATGCACTTAGGGCAATAGCTTGCAAAAATGGAGTCAGAGGCGTTGCTAAAAATTCAATGGTTCAGAGCATCGTGAGGCTTGAGAAGAATCGATTGGATTTAAATTGCGTGGTTGAACTTGAGGAGGAGGGAGTACTGCTGATTGGTGCTGAAGAGGGATTGTACTCTTATAGACCAGCTGTGTCGAAGGTTTTGACAGCAATAAGAGGAGTGAAACGTGTTCATCAATTGACTATTCATCCACATCTTGGGATGGCGCTGATGATTGCTGGTGAAGACAGGCAATTGGTTTCGTGTGATCTGCGACAATTGAAGAGCAATGCTTTGGCTGCTGACTGCTCGAGACCTGCTATTAGCACGAGAAGAATCCTGGATGGCTCTGAGAGCTGTCATCTTTATCAAGTTGAAAGAGACATGCTCTGTGCTGCAACTGCATCACAGGTTATCTTACTTGAGTGGAGAGTCGATGATGTTTCTGGGGAGTTTGTCGCTGTGAGGGAACTGGAGACTCAAGAGCCATGCAGTTGTGCCATTTTCACGAGGGATAATCTCATCGTTGGCTGCCAGAAATTCTTCCAGATTGACTTGAAGAATTATGGAATCGATGATTTTCCAGAGGCCGACGACAGTTCAGTTAAAGCAGCATTGGCTGGTGTTGCTAGACTGGGAATATTCCCGGTTGCTGTGCTCAATGTTTCTAATGGAGGACCCATGGAATTATTACTTTGTTATAATGAGTTTGGAGTGTTTGTCAATGAGAATGGACAGAGAACGAGGGGAGTTGATCCAACGTGGAATCACCTGCCTTTTGCTTTTGGTGAGTAATTTTAATGAATCAAAAAAATTTAATTAATACTGGAGTGGTAGAAGATGGATTTTTGGTAAATTTTGTTGCAAATATCTTTGGAACGGGGAAGTTCAGAATTTGTCGAGAGAGTTTTTTTGTGGAGAATTTTTTGGACTACAAAAAAGGTTTTTTCCATAAATTTCCGTGAACTTTATGGTTTCTGAGATATTTGCGAAATAATCTACGAGTGATTATCGAATTTATTTTAGTTTGGAATTACACTATTTATTTTCTTGCAAATTGTATTGCAAATATTATTGAAACGAGTGGGAGAAATTACCAAGAGACCTTTTTCTAGTTCCTGAAATTTTAGAGAAAGGGATTTTCGGTAAATTCTCGTAAATCTCACTGTTTCTGAAAAAAAATCGTTTGGCAGCATTAAGATTAATTAATCCTCATTTTTTTGTTTGGCAGCATTCAGAAAACCTTATCTCTTCATCGTTCACTTTTCATCGGTTGAAGTGATAAAATTAACATCAGAAACCTTCAGAACAGTCACGAAAAATCCTGAGAGAGCTCTCATCGAATTAAATAATCCACGACACCTGGGACTCGCTGGATCCAGAGGAATCTACGTAGCTGTTGTTAATTCAACACTCGACATACAAAGAATTGATGGTGCTGCATCAATTTTATCAAGAATGAGTGATAGTTTAACTAGTTTAGAGTCACTCTGCAACAATGATGAAAGTAGTTCAGAGTTTAGTTTCACTCCGAGTCTCATGGAGGCACTGGACAATCCTTCGAAGAAGGTGCACTTTGCTGATCCTAATCGCTAGATTTTTATAATTTAATTTTTGATAGTTAGCATTTTTTTTTTTACTTCCTTCGATCAATAATCTTTCTTATTTAATGGAAGAATTACGAGGGTCACTTGCCATTTATTACCACTAGTTACTGATTTATTGTGAGGAATTAAATTTAAGAATTATTATTGTCACAAAACTTCAAATTTCGTAGCCAAATTTCAAGTATTTATTCCAATATTTTCGTGCTTAATTTTTTTATATCAATTGAAGCACACACGTACTTGTCATTTAATTACATCATAATCCAATTAGTATTCTTCATCCAAATGTTAGTCTCTGATTAAGTACAATGTAGAAATAATTGCATACATGCAATTTTTTGTGTTTATTTTGAATTATCTTTTCGGTTAATTAGCATTGTAAGGAAATGAAATGTTTTGCGTTGGAAAATCATGGAAATTCTGAGGAATTTTCTTAACAAATCGTTAATGAACTCGCGAAAGTAGATAAAGTGAAGAATTTGTTGTTCACTCATTTGCGAATATCTTGGAAACGAGTAGGTCTATCGAAAAATTTCAAGAAATCTTTTTTGACGAGAATTCAATGCTCTACAAAAAAGATCTCTTGATAAATTCTCGTAAACCTCGTTGTTTCCGTGATATCTGCAAAATAAGCAACGCAGAATTTTTGGATTTATCTTTTTTTATTACTTCTGTACAGAATCTCTTTTGGATTGCTTCGCAGATATCTTTAGAACAAGTAGGTTTAGAGAAAAATGTAAAGAAACCTTTTTTGTAGAGAATTTTGCGGACTATAAAAAAGATTTCTTCATAAATCCTCGTAAACCTCATTGTTCCCGAGATATTTGCAAAATAATCACACGATTCTCAGAATTTTCATTATTAATTCACAGAACTGAAATATTTCTCTATTCCTAGAGAAAAAAAAATTAAAACATTATTCCGTGCTTCGAAGTATCGAGTTTCCCAATGAATTACATTTCATTCCGAATTTTCGTAATTATCTTAAAAATATGTTATTAACGATTTTTCCATCACAATCCCAAATTATCTCAATTAGACTTAATAATTAATTATTAATGCCAAGATTTATAATAAAATGATTATAATATATTTATCGTGAGAAAATGTTATTGTGAAGTTGAATGAAAAAAAAATCGTTCTTCTTTCATTTGATGAATAAATATCTGTAATATACGTCAATACAAATTTCTCATAGAATTCTTTTATAATTTCGAAAAAAAATGCATTAATGTTTCGCATTTTATTATTTTCTTTGAGTTTCTCTTGTTTTATTCATTATTATCGTAGTTTACTTAAATTTTTGGAATAAAATGCCGTAATCGGTTATTCTTTTTCAGCATTGAAGTCAAAGTTTCCGGTTTTATTGTCAATTGTATTACATATTTCAATGCAATTCAATTTGGTATTGATCGTTAATTTTCATCGATAATTTCATTTTCAATTTGAAGTTTCAACGATCAATGTAATTTTAATAATTCTTTCTACGAAGATAGAATCTTCAATTTCGAGAAAAATCTTCACAAATATTTGAAAAAAAATCTATTTTTTAATGTAAAGAAAAACTTTTTTCAATTGCAAATTAATTTCTTATTAACTGAGAAAAAAAAGTTGAATGAAAAAAATTGAATGTGAAATTTCTCTGCTACGAGAAAGTATTTAATCTTAATTAACATATGGATATTCTATGCAGAGTAATGCGACATCCGGCGAACCCCTGACACTGACCCGTAACGAAGAATATTCATTGGGGAACATAGTGAAGAAAAAAATAAAAATAATCATTTATTTTGTCATTTATTATGTTTTAAGAATCGACGTGGGTTTTTATTGAACATTGGCCGGTAATAGTCAAGTTCAATGCCCGAACGAGAATACAAATCAATTTTTCACATTATTCTCGATTTTTTTCCCTGATTTTTCATGAATATCATCACATATTTTACGAGAGTGCAGTAAACACTTTCCTGTTTACTGTTTTTTTCTTTTTTTAACTTTTTCCGTATGAATTCAATTGCCTTGAAGCCTGGAATCGTGGGAATTCTGAATGAAAAATTGAATCACGAGACTTAATTATAATGGAAAATTTTTAATTGCTATTTACAGTGTCATTTGTATTTTTCCAATTTTTTTAGATGCATTAAGTGGAGGAATTTGTGGATTTCATTGATTTTTTAATGGAATTGATCTACTTTAGGAATTAAGGGGTGAAAGATGAATTTTGAGAATTTTATGTAGTTTATTTTGAAAATATCTCGAAGACGATGAGGTTTGGGAGAATTTGTCGCAAAACCTTTCTAGAATTTTCCAGAGACCTTTTTTGTAGAGAATCCACGTATGAAAATTCCTATAAGAAAATCGTTAGAAATATTATTTCATAAAAGATTGGAACGATTCTTATAAGAAATTCGTGATTATTTCCGAAGGATTTCTTATAAACTTTCTGCTCATGAGAAATGTAGGGGAAGGTGGGGTAAAATGGACACACCCTAGTTTTGATGTTATATATTATGAAAATTGCCAGAAATCAGGGGAAATATCAAAGATAGGTTTATTTTGATCGTTCCATTGGAAAGCTGAGGAAATTTCAAGTGGAAAACATGTGTAAAAATTAATTTTTTTGATATTT
>JABSMS010019389.1:0-11473 GCA_018902275.1 Aleiodes sp. PSUC_FEM 10030003
TGAAAAAATTTCTGGAATTGAAATTGTTTCATCTCAGATTTAATATTTTTTATTTGATAGTGAATTAAAATTTTCCCGTTCAAATCGAAATTTGCAAAAAAATTTGATTTAACTATGAAAGCAATATATAATATCTTAGTTGAATCAATTTCAATTCAAGAAATTTTTTCGTCAATAATTTCTACGTAAAAATATTCTTGACAAAAATTTGTTTTTCTCTCAGTGAATAGCTGATTTTTTTTCTATTGATTCGTAAATCTCATTTTCTTGAATATTTTCGCGGAGCTTTTGATGATAAGCAAGTGAGCTTTTAATCACTAATTGATACTCATTACTATTAATACAGCCACTGATAAATAACCAAAAGCTATTGATTAATTACAATACTAGGATACTCCATATTACGATTGTACTGTAACGATAATTATAGAGGTCCCTCCTGAATATCCACGCAAGGGTAATTCAGTACACTTCTCATAATGAAAATTGCACACTAAATTCGATATTTGCACGTCAACTTTGGTTAATACACATTGTGTATTCTACATCACAGTAATGTCCAATATTCTAGCTCTAGCATTGTTTAGACATGATTTACTGTGTAAACTTTGAATTTTGGTAGCAACCTCAGTGGTTATTTTACGTAAGTACACTTGCATGTATTGTTTTCTCAGTTAATGAATATTGGAATTAAAATTGTATCAAAGTGAATTTTTGACAAAGGTTCAACAATTTCGTGGATTGAACTTGATAATTAATTTCATTCAAAATATTCTAAGAATTACGATAGAGTGAGGATATATAAACGATTTAATTCCGCACAGAAAATCACAGTAAAATTCCTGAGAATCCTTGTCGTCCGTAGGAGTAATGAGGCCTTTATATTAAACTCTCCCTCCAACATAGGAGAATCCTAATTAACTCCATGAAATAGTTGCTGAAAAATTTTCATTAATATCAGTGTTGTTGAACTATTCTTTGTACTGTATATTCTATAATTTTAATGAACTTCTCTTCACAATTGGACTGTATTTTTTTAATAAACAAGTCAAGCGAGTTTATTAATACATTCAAACATCACAATTTCACATTAATGAAGCCGAGACGGTAGTTTCTCTTTCCCATGTTAATTACACAAATTACAGCATGGTAAAGCGGAGAATCCAGTGGTGTCTCTCTCTCTTAGGTGGAATTTGTACGTACTCAGTAAAGGGCCTTTTGCCTGGAAGGATTCAACATGAACATACATATATAACCAGTAAACACAGTTCATGAGCCTGAAAATCTATGTGCCTGATTTGAGTTAATTTCAAACCGTGTACGAGTCAAAGCTTCATGCCAATACTGTCCGAATTGGCCTTTCAGTTCGATTGTATTATTGGCTAACTTGATAGAAGCCCTCAAGGCTACAATAATCGATCATCAATGTTGTTTAACTCTCATGAACGAGCATTGACGAAATTCTGAATACATAGCAGCAGCCCCATTGCTTGATGTTCACGAATATTAAATAATATAGAAATCTGCATGAAATTACCAATTTACTGTGAATTTCGTTTTACAATTTCGAATTGGGAATTTGCAGGTTTTCGCGGTTTTTTGTTCTCTAAAATTAATTACCTCGCAATTAACAAAAATTGTGAATAATTGTTCTCTCTGGAATAGATATGGGCTCCTGATTCTCATGAATACAACATCCGATATTCATGCTTTATGATTTCGTTCTCTAATTAACATTCATGGGTTTTTGGAGAGATTTTCTTTTCATCTGAATTGTAAATGCCACTTTAGATAACCTTCTTCATTAATCTGCGCATCTTGTTGTTCATGGAGTCGACTCACCGAGTGGTTTAAGCTTAAGTACAATACCCTCAACCGCATAGCAGCTTTACAATACCATCCAACGATTATGTACTACCCGCGCATTGTTGGTCATTGTACGTGGGCGATCGTCCCACCCTGAGGACAGAAGATATAGGAAAGGGGCGAAAGAGAGAGGGACGAGGGCCCTTCATATCGTCCATCGTAAATTATAGAAATGGGTGAAAGCTTCTTCGGTCGCTTGCAAGAACAATATGCGATATATTGAAAATATTTTTCACTCTATCGAATATCTATGCAAAGCTATTTGTGATATTCGTTTCCACAATATTTTTTTATCCATCTCAATTTTTCACCTCAATTTTTGTTTCATTGACTTTTTAATTTTGCGGATTTTTTCCATCCTTTTCACTCTTTCTATTTTCCATTTGTGAAATATGGAATAAATTGGCATCGTTTTCATTCAACAGATTTCAATATAAACTTGAATGCAGAGTTTTTCATTCAAATCCACTTTTTTTTGTCTTCTTTATTTTTCAATAAAATGATGTTCACTCAAGTTATTTGAGGATAATTGAATTTACATAGGTGAAAATTGTCCATTCAATCGCTGTTTGTCAACGTCAATAAAGCAGTGTTTTCATTTTTCCTTTTCGTCTCGTACGTTTTTTTCTTTTTTTCGTTCCATTCAATTTATTTTGAAAGGATTTGTGCTGAATTCACCAGCGTGTCAACAGAATTTCAGACAAGAGAATTGAAAACTTAAGAAACGTATCAAACGTATTGCAGACTCAGTTAGGTCATGAGGTAGTGCAGTCAAGATGAAAATAAATTCCAAACTGATTCACTTGAAAAATAGCTCCCAACATTAACGGATAAAGGCAAGTAAATAAAGTAAATAAAATAAGAATAAATAAAAAAAGTACTTATTCGATGTACAAAAGCTCTCAATAGAACTTCATCAGTACTACGAATAGAATTCTAACAGCTACCAAAATGACGAGACCACGAGAGGGTTAAAGTGTTCTTGAAAATTCGATGAAAATCGGAAATGGGAATTTCACCAATAAAATCACATTTCTTTCTTCCCCAATTTTTATTTCCTTCACATATATTTCTGAAGTAAAGAAAAAATTTGAAATACGTGTGAGGAGAGAAAGAAAAACGAATAATAAAAGCAACCTTACACTTTTTTTTCACCAGTAAGAAAATCGTATTTTTCAGATATTGTTTTCGATTGAAAGCGCCAAGAGAACGATAGAAACGAAATCGAATAATGTTTCACGTTTTTTTTTCTTTCAGCCAAATAAAATAGAATGAAGTTGTGAGAAGTGACAAAATGTAATGGAAAATAGAGACCGTGGTTGTTGGTCTTCGGGGTGTCTTTTTCATTTTTAAATAAAAGTATGATAACACTTGAGGGATTACAATGAGTATACCGTGCTTCGGATGCATGCTAGGAGGACTATCGAGGACCATAAAAATATGATAAATCGACCATCTTGGAATACGTGATGGTAGTATATAAGTTAGGGAGGTAAAGAGACCGGGGGTAGGAACAGGGTTATCAAGCCATTAAGAAGTGCAGTGAGGCAGTTTCGTCGAGTACTCGTAAATTTACGTGAAAATCGTAAAAATCAGATCAGTGAGAATCTCATCGATGGTAATGTCTGTTAGTAGTGGAAATAGATAGATGTAGAAGCGAGGTTTGGGAGGCTAATAAAATACCACAGTCCAATGGTTACTGCATCGAGGAGAATCGCCAGTATTGAATAATCAGTGAGAATTTACGCTGAATTTTTCTATATATATTTTTTGTTCAGCCAGAAAATATAAATCATTCGCACAATTCCGTTCACTCTTAATCCCCTTTTCCAGAGTCAGACCAAATTGAATTTGTTTCATATTGTTCCTGTCAATTTATTAAATTTTCATGCACAGTATTTTTTGAATCCCCGCATATTTATGATTTTTCCTTGTTACTCCATTTGTTTCGCGTCAGCAAAATCGAATTGATGGTCGGAATTCGTTTGATTTTTCAGTCCTCCCCCCCCCCCCTCTCCATTGGGAATGTAAAAATTGTTAAAAGCTATTGAAAGGTTTCTGAGGGTGCTCTGAAAAAAATATCCGTCTATTTTCAAAATTTTATTGCAAATTGTAATAAATTGGAAAAATGTTTTTAAATTGAAAAATCGATTGCTTTTAACAAAAAGCTTCGAATTGCAATCGCTGATTAATTTATGTTTACGTACGGTCTCGTTCTGATTGTAGTAAAAAAAAGCACTCTCGTATCATTCTTTATTACAATCGTAATAACAGTTTGAATCGGGAAAAATGGAAATACAATGAAGAGAGCAGTTTGAGAGGCAAATGAAGAATAAGAGGTGGGATGAGAAATGAGGAAAAGGCTATTGAGTCGAGAGTATATACTCGAAAGGTTCGCTCTAATAGTTTAATTATTCAAAGTTCGTTAGACACAGTAATTCTACTCTGATTGAACGAAGTGTTGTTCGCATAAATTAGAGGTCGCAATTACCTTTCCTCCATTGTAATGTTTTTAATGAGTAAACGAATGAATAAAAAATTCTTTTTGCGATCTATCTCTTTGATAATAGATTTTATTACTGAGGATCTACAAAGCTTTAGATTGTTCTGTTACATAGAAAAATTACATCTGATAAGTTTGGTGGATGAAAACCGTAAGACTTCTCCATCTTTCAACGTAGATAGGAAATAAGAAAGGAAACATAAGAATATCGATCTCTTTTTTGCTATCAATTTTCATTTCCTTTGTAATATGAAGGGATACTTTTTGATAGATACTTCAATACCAGATATCTTTCTATGCTTATATTCATTTCAACTCTCTACGTTATATGCATATATGCTGGGTCCCTTTTAGAGTGGATTGTATACCAACATTTTTTTCGTTTAAAGGGAAAAGAAAAAAATAAAGGATAGGGTCCTGAGGGAATCGAAAGGTACATATACTTGGCCACTGTGAAGAGATCCTATTTCCTGAGAGAAGATGCCTCTCAATATTCAGTTTCAGTACTCAGCAGCAGACTGATACTTCTCAGCATTCTTTTTGCGCTTTATTCTATTCTAGATCATTTTTTTTCTTCCATTTTTTCTCTTTTCATCCCGGCAGTATTATCCTGGTTTTATTACGGAACAAATGTTCTCTATAAACTCGATGCTCAATCCCCTTAGTATCTCATAAATTTTTTTCCCCTTCAATAATATATTCACTCGATAAAAGATATATTAAATATCATATTATATGAGTTCTCTTTAACAATAATTCATATCTACTTTCTTGTTTCTCGCTTTTTTTACCTAAAATTGCGAAAATTTTATTTTCTAATATGTCAAAAATATGTACGTGACATGAATCGAGAAACTTTGAAAGTTTGCTGAGATGTTGATGTGTAGTTCGGCAGGAAATCAATTGGACTAACACTCCAGAATCACCGAATTGACAGCAATGAAATAAATCAACCGTGGATAAAGATAGAATAAGAAATAAAAAGAGCTAACGAATGTAACACGATAGAATCGGAATTGATTATTGTGTGTTGAATGAATAGAAACTGAACTGCAGTGTTTCCATACGATATGCAAAGGCTCGCTTTGTTCCACCACCTGGGAGGGTAACAGAGAGAGGGAGTGAGAAAGATGGGAATAACAGAGGCATGCAGGATTTTGAGTATTCTCCCAAATGGCCAAAACACAAAACCCACACGTATACAAAATTGTCTGTAGTGTGTGACCTCCCGACTTGATTTTCTAGTCTCGTATTTCATAGCGTTCTGCGGCAACGGCTGTGGTGTTGACCCGCCCCGTGACTTTGCGACCCCATCGAAATCGCTGCCGCTTCACGCTTCTCTTCTTTCCGTATTCCTCCGCCGTACTCCGGTGGAAAAAAAAACAGAAAAATTAGAAGGAAAAAAAATTAAAAAATTGGTGAGGGAAAAGAAGAATGGAAAAATAAAATAACACAGCCTCGAACAGGAGCTCTTCCCGTTATCGATCATGGCTATGTGACAGATACCTGTCCAACGATTTTTTTTTCGGGCGTTCATTATTAACCCAGCAGAACTTGGATCTATATTTCCACTCGGTTATTTCCGGAGGCGTCGACGGATGTGTATTCATTTTAGAAGAGAGTGGAATAAAAAATGATGAAGGATAGGAGAAGAGAGTGTAACTGGATATTGTCATTAAAATATTGAAATTGAATATTCTCGGTACTTTATTTATTTGGATGGTTTTCATAATTTTTAATCCACATAAATTGTTGAACTTTAATGGTTTATGGGACGAGAATCGAAAACCCATCTTATTCGTCATAAAAATATACTTCACAACAGATATTCAGTACCGAAGAAAAATAAAACAAGTAAGTGCATCTATGAAAACAACGGTATTTCATAACTTCGGCTATGCTGCAGAGAGAACAAGTGTGTCCGTTAGTACCAATCGAGGAAGAACATTCTGGCTTGGATATTACGAGAAAAGCTGTAAACGATGGATAATAGTACATAAGAATATACTGCCATGATCCAAGGAGGGAGTCTGAGTGAACCCTCTCCAGCAACATAGCGTGGTGAATGAAGATCTTGAGGGAGGAAAAATGAACGGGATGGAGAGATAGATAGAGCGAGAGAGAACGTGAAAATGAGTTGAATGGGGTTGGATGTACTAGTGGGTCGAAGACAAGAACCAACCAGATGCTCATTCAGAGGGCAAATTGTAACAGATTGCAGAGGGTTTACCCTCAAATGGATTTTTAGCTGGCTATATCCGTCGATTAGCCCATCAAAACCACAAATCGACGTGATAATCAACATCAATGATTGTCTTCGAGTATTTCGAAATAGCAACATTGATAAATCGATTGAGTTAATTTTAAGAAATTCTTCGGGTTAAAGGACTTTAGTTCGCATAATGAAAATCATAATGAAAAAAATTTCATCATCTTTTTAACAAACTTTGGAAGAAAAGTTCGTAATTAATACAATGACAATGTGTATTTCACGTTGAAAACTCTTCACATAAACAACTCGTTTGGACTTGGCTCGTTTAGTTAAGAGTAAAGGGAAAGGGGGCGCTGGTTCGATTATGGAAATTCATGCAATCACGGTTGTTCCACCGACTGCAAAGTAAAGCGCAAGAGAGAACACCAACTAATTCCGAATGAGTAAGTGACTGGTGGGTTGCATACAATGTTCCGTCAGGTTGGCATACACTTTCCCAAGAGTTTCGTTAACCACAACGAGAATGAGACTACTTCAAAGCCTTTTTTCTTCTTTTTTCTTAATTTTCACGAAACTCCTTTCTTCTCTTTTTTTCTTCATGCTCAATACCATTTGGCCACAGGGATTCAACTCGTTTTTGCTCGTTAAAAAGTTTTCGTCGCGATAAAGAATTTTGGGGAGGTTATTTTTTAATAATTTTTTCCATCATTCCTTTTACCATCTCTCAGAAGTTTTCCATTCTTTTGGCACGATACATCTGGAAGTTATTTCACTGGATTCTGACAATAATTATCATCGAGAGGGGGAGGATGAAATGAAGAGAGGGTGAGGGTAACTGACATCAACGAATTAATGATCCTCGAGAACACAAAGCTATCTATATCGTTAGCTGCAGATACAAACGATATAATCAACCGAAGTTACGTTATACACACTCTTGGTGAAAATGTCGTCAAGATTAATCTTCTTGCGGAAGACAAACGAACAATTGACTAATTATGCCAATTTGTTTTGCTAACCCATTCGTGTTTCAGTTTTGTCGGTAATACAACAACTGAGACGACATTTCGTGTTTGTTCCCAGACGGGGACTGTGTTTTCTGCGTTTAGAGAGCGAGGTCCACTGAAAATTACAGGGGAAACAGTCGCGTATAGCCATTTTGTCACCATAAACTCCCATTAGCTCTTGCGCCTTTGCTACGATGTTTTTTACACCAAAATAACTCAGGCACGTAAGAGAGGGATAAAAAGAGATGAATTTGGATTTATTATACACAGAACAAGAAAGAATGTCTCTGTTCTTCTGAGTATTCAATTAGTTTTACACTCTTGAGGTTTTATCACACTCTCTCATTGAGAATTCCAATTTTTTTAAATGGGAATCTTTCTTCCTTTCCTGCTACATGAAACCGTAATAATACGTATTCGGTTCTCAACTTCGGAATATCCCATTGCGAATAAAAAAAGAATCAGTACATGTAACCGATACGATTCATGGTCGGAGGGATGAATGTACATGGACAAGAATTGAAACACTTTGACCATCCAAATATTTAAATGTACTTGGAAAAAAAACATACAAAGCATTTTTGCCGACAATAGCGTACGGATGTTCATCGGGAGGAAAAAAAAAACGTAACAGTTTTTGAGGATTTTTCGTACCCTTTTCTCTTATTCCCTCACAGTTCATACTCTAAACTTTTTTTTCAGTTTTCCACCGATCGCTCAATTGCACAAACTGTTGTGTTTTCAGTATTCTATTTGTCTTTTTTTCTCTACTATTTTCGTATTTTTTTCCCACCCACACTTATTCGACCCTGTATGCCGACGACGAGACCAACTGTATCCAAACTGAGCGTATCAACGATTCGACGGATGTTGCCGGTTCATCTGTATCGGTTTGAATTTAACAGTTACATAGCCCGTGGCTCTTTCTGTGTCTATGTGCTGGAGGGATGCGGCAAAATCCAAAGCATTTACTATTTGAGTATGTGTATAAGTTTTAGTGCACTTTTGCATTGAATCTATCCCATTTACACTGAAAAGGTGGAATGAGAGATATTTTGGTGCAATATAGAGTAGATTTAGCAGAGGACCAGAAGTGCACCACTGTGTACTACGATAAATATTTTCATGTGCTTTAATGACAATCGTAATGTGCATTGACCATTTGAAACCATAAATAGCCTCGGGAGTTGATGTTGTAACTGTCTATTTCATTGTTTTTTTTTCGCTTCTTTTAACCGGGAAACAAAACAGCCATTCTATAATTTCCCCTGATTTCACTTCAATTTCATGTCGAGATATATGAACAATCATTCGAGAAAACTATTCTCGATTTGCGAATTCTTCTGGATATTGTTTCAATTCCATTCATTTGCTTTTCTTTATCTTTCCTATTCTTTGAGGAAATAACGGAAATTGTTCTGCGACTTCCGGTTATTTGAGAATACAGATCGATAGTAGGGTATAACGCAATTACTGAGTCTCTTCTCCGCTCTTTCCAATATCCGATAGAATCTGATCACTGTGATTTGTTTCGTGGAATGCCAGGAAAGTCAGTTTAACGAATTCGTTGGAAATTTATTTGTACAATAACTTTTCCTTTTTTCATTAATTCACGGCAATTCTTGTCACAGTAGAACACATGTTTGTGCCTACTGAGCTACCCCACCAGCGATCTCGATAGTCACTGGTTTTCGCGCTGATCCTTTCAGTTTTTTATGGGGTAAATGGTGCAATGAATGAACGATCGACATTATTTGATACTTCATAAACTATTGATGAAATGATAATGACTGAAAATAGAGATTATTTCAATCATAATTAGTTTAAAATTCAATGCAGATCAGGAAAAAATTGAATATTGATTAATGAAGAGAAATCACATGAAATGAAAATGGTTATTTCATTTTAAAATGATCTTCGTTCATTCAATGGCACTTGTTCATTCATTGGCCCACTTACCCTATTTTTCTATGAAATATTCATGTTTGTATATTTATTCCTGAAGCATGTAAAGAAATAACGAAAATTCCTCAATTTTATTTTATCGCCTCTTAATTAAAAAACTTTGAACAACAATATCTGCTTTCACTAATCAGTAGTGAGGATTCTTTCAAAACTAATTGTACGGTCGATGCTTGGAAGTTCGAAGAGTTAGTTTCTAATTGGTTGAGCGATGAAAACATAGCAAACAGGATTTCAACTTTTTTAAACTTAGATGATTATCACAAATTCTTTCCCCACGTCGTTTTATCATGTCAATTGTTTTTAGGAGTGAGCATAATTGAAAATCAATGAATATGATTCTTCGAATCAATTGAATTACATATTTATCCTAACAAATTAATATTATTATGATAAAATTAGAATGAGAAAAAATCCCAAAAATATTTTATTCGATAAGTTAAATTCGATAAAAGAAATTCTTTTGGGGATGAGCCTAAGCGATTCGAAAGTCAAAATTTCACAGAGATGCATATTTTGACACCCTTCATAACTTTAGAGAAAAAAATTAAGAGGGTAACATTTTCCACAGAATTATTAAATTAACTAGACTAGTAGTAGCTGAACCGTTGTACAGCGTTCATGAAGGGCAGGGACCTCACACAAACCTGCATCCACTTTATTTATTCTACCACAACATTCACGAGATCCTAGAAAATCGTTCTCGTGAATTCAATAAGATCTTTTTTTATTTTATTGAAAAAATAAATTTTCCATTCGAAATGATAAAGGGAACAAAATTTCAATGGTTTAAAAAAAACATAATATTTATAGAGGGTGGGATACAATGGATACAGTCTCGCGATAAATAGATAAACGGGCGGCATGAAACGTAAGTGGAGCGTGTAATGAGGGTTTTCCCGGTTCCACAACTCCGCTCGTTCAACGATCTATCCTGTACGCTCGAGTTTTAATCATCCCCTTGTCCGTGATGTAGGCCGCTCGAGTGTAAGTAGCCAGTGTGCCTCTGTAAATTGATGCTGATGAGAGAGAAAGACTACTTGTCTACAATATTAATTTTATAGTAAGCCAGATAATACATTATTTCAAAAATTTTCCCATAAAAAAGCGGAAAGGGAGGAAAATTCATAGAAAGTAGAGGAGAAGAGTGGAGATTGAAGCGTCTTCAAGCTCATCCCTCCTTCTCCCTTCACCCAAATGAAACATTTTTTTAATGGCGGTGAAGAGAGGCAGTGGAATGTGTGGATACTTATAAATGCAAGGGGAGTACGTTTGAGTTAGCACAAGGGAGATGATAACAAAATAAATAGGAATAAAATCCGGGGAGAGAGGCCTGTGAAGTGAAAATTGGGCGCACCAGAGCGTGTTAGCATCAAAGAAAATCAGGCAAATTCATGGATCTATGACATGCATATCAGGGATAATTAGTGAGAAGCGAGAAATTCAACATGATGGTAATGCGACGCTGACGTGCCATGCATGAGGCAACACCAAAGTGATCGGAGCCTGTTATTACGGTACTAATTTCATCTTAAAAGTCATTCTTTGTCTGGAATATGGCGTCAATACAACTAGGTAGATAATGGGCAGCTCAAGTTTCATTAAGGATGTTGAACGACTTTGAAAGAATAGCAGAAAATTGAGAAAATCTAATGGATTAAATTTATAATATGATAAAAAAAAATTCAGAAAAAATTTCAGGACATTCAGGAAACTATTAATGGAGAAAATTAATAAAGAATATTACATGTAATTAAATGGGAAAGTGATAATGAAGGGTCATATCTTTGTGAAAAATGATGAAAAAACTCTGCAATTTTTTGAGCATATAGAGTAATTCTCAACACGATTTGTGATGACAATTTCATAATTATTGAGAGAATCCTTTTTTTTAATGAATGAATTTTTTAATAAATAGAAAAA
>JABSMS010019390.1:0-28943 GCA_018902275.1 Aleiodes sp. PSUC_FEM 10030003
ATTTATAATACTTCTTTTTTATTTTATAAAAAAAAAGTGAATGAATGAAGACGATTATTTAGAAGAGCCAGCAGTTCCCGCAGAGCTAGAAGACTTCGATTAATGTTTAAAAGGTGAGAAATTAATTATTAAAACCCTAAAAATTTATTAAACCTTGTATTATAAACTCTTAAACTACCTAAACAATATTCAAACAGACAGTATCAATGAACAATCGCGTTAATATTAATTTCAAAAATACTAATGACGGTCTCAGCAATGCCTCGCACCACTGCACGACCACAAGATGTCACAAATTACATATAATCATAACCAAACAATTATCAATATATTATCACCGCCTGTCACTCGTAAAGTCGTCCAACTGGTGCAAAAAAAAAAATCCAGATAAAGAAATCACACAAAAATGCTCGGCTGTCTCCTCCCAATGAGGAATTATCAGTGTCCATAGGTATTTAATTGAATTACAGGGAAGGCGAGACATTTGGTGGATTATCAGGCATGCTACGTCAAATTCTATCGCCATCTCCCGAAACCGGTGACGGTACATTCAGTGGCTATTGCAGCCTAATACAACCAGGAATATTTAACAGTTATCCAAGCATGCTGTCCCCAACGATCCAACATATTGTTCCAACGTCCTCCCCTTATCATCATACACCACACTCAGCTTCACTAATATCACTTGAACAGCCAACTCTCGATCATTTGGAGATTCACGTTGAGACACACCAGTGTCCAAATTGTGGATTAGATTTTCGCAGTGTACCAAAATTAAATTATCACATTAGAATGTGCCATCAGATTATCCAAAAGAGTGACCAAAATCAATTGAAATATACATGCAATTTCTGTGGAAGAATATTTCCATGTTTGAGCCATCTGAGAATGCACGAAATGACGCATTCAAATTCACAACAAATCCAACAAAGCAATGTGCTAATCAGTAACGTACAAATGATGCAAAACGAGCAGAATGATCAGCCATTTCGTTGTGACAAGTGTCAGGCAACGTTTCGTTACCGAACTTTATTGGAACGTCACAAAAAAATGCATACAACTGGCCAAGACAAACCCTACGTTTGTCCACGTTGTCCAATGAGATTCGAGACAAGAACTCTCTACAATCATCATGCTAAAACACACAAACAAGCGGCTAATACAGCTGTTGGATCAATTGGCCAAACCCAAACGTCAATACAGGGCTCACAACTTGATAAACCATTGGAAGCACCAGTATCCTATCCATGTGACTCCTGTACCAAGCAGTTCCTAACAATCGAATCCCTAACAAGCCACAAAGCTGTGCACAGGTCCAGGCCATTAGTTTGTGATGTTTGTGGAAAAGGTTTTACGCATCGTAAATACTACGTTGTCCATCAGCGTATCCATACGGGTGAGAGGCCGTATCTTTGTGCCATGTGTGGTAAATCATTTACTCAGGCATCAACGCTCACTGTACATCGTCGTTATCACACAGGGGAACGACCTTACACTTGTACCATGTGCGGAAAGGGATTCGTTACACGTACAATAATGCTCAATCATATGAAGAAACATTAAAGTATTTGAGGATTTTATGTCCTTCTTTTCTTCGAGTTAAATGTTGAAAAATTGTTTTCAAATTTTTTTATCAATTTGAGAGACGAAATTTTAGGAACTTTTAATTTTTAATGGAATTAGTGTCACGTTGTCGCTGTGATAATCGTTAAGTATTGTTTTAGGTTTATTTATAGTGAAACTGGTAAGATATCGTTGGTAAATCATAGGTTTTAATGTTTTATAATGAGAAAAACGTTTGAAAAGGAATATGCCTTATTACGGTATGATGTCATTTTTATCGATGAAATAGTGAAATTCACAGTGCCTTAACGTTCAATAATGCAACATGCGCCAAGTCTCAGAAGAAAGAAAGTAAAGTAGAATTACTCGGGTTTTCTTAATAATTAAACGAGTGGCCAAATTGGCAGGGTAGCCTTTATATGAGGATAATATTAAATCATGAAGTGATAATTTTAGTGCAATTAACTAAAAACAAAAAATAAACTCGGTGTATAACATATTCAATTATATTTAATGTTACTCGATGTAAATTAATCGTGAACGTAACGATAATCGGTCGTTCTCATTTTTTTTCTTTAAATAATTGACAGAAAGCTCAATAAAGTGGAAAAAGTTGGAACCTCTTTATTTTTATTTCTTCAGGTTTCTTCTTTTTTTTACAGTTATTACGGAGAAGCAAATCGCGTTGGGGACAAAGGTAAGAGGCGAAATTTCCAGTTGCCAGCAATTATGAAGTTTTTCTTAATAAAACTTTAACGATTATATCAAATTTCGGGGAATATAATTCAATTGCTAAAGTTTTGTCAGAAACTTTCGTGTTTTTTTTTTTTCAGCAATTTTTTTTCGGAGAAATTGGAAATCGATTTTGTTCTGTCTCAAGTATTAATTTTTTAAGACCCGAGTTTAAGAAAAAGAGAATGGAATACAGAAAAGATATAATTGTTGAATTGCCCCTGATCGATCATAATTCGCGTCACAGGACAGATGTTACTGTTCCCCTGAGTATTTTCATTTATTTCATTCCTTTCTTTTTTATCTTTTTTTATTTTCCCACATTTCTAAACGTGCGCCTGCGTGTATTGCGTTTTACCTTCTTCTGAAATCGATTCCTTGTGGCTTTACCGTAGCCACACACTCAATATACAAAACTAGAAGAACTTGGATGGCACGAGAAAAACGGTCAATGACTTCAGCCAACTTTCCGTAATTTCCCCTACATGATCTACATATGTTCAAAAATTCCTTGAATTTTTCCACAATCCATTAAATTATTCAATTAAATAATACCTGCATTAAAAACCCCTAGATTTTTTTTTCATTGAATTTTTCAGCGAAATTTTGAACTTTCTTGAAGCCTCGTCTTAAATTCAGTTTAATAAAAAAAGACCATAAATTTATTATTAAAAAAATCTAGAGAGCAGTTAGTATTAACGGATTTTTAATTAAAAATTGGGAAAAACATTCAGACAGGTTGTATTGATCCCCTATTGTCTCTTATTTCCAGATATTATGTAACAAAACTTGCGATGCTGTCGCAGGATGACTGCACCGTCGATGAAATGAAGGTATTAGTCGATGGAGGAGCCGAACTAGTACTAACAAGTACACTAGAGCCAAAAAATGAAGATGGCATTGAAGAAATTGTACAGGCTCAAATAATCCATTGTGCACTCTGCGGCGATGGTTTCATCAGTGAAGAGGAGCTCGCAGTGCACATTAAATCCCACGAAACACTCCAATCACACCCTTCAGACAATCATGAAATTATTGAAGAAGAAACAGAAGAGGAGAAGGTAGTTTACGTATGTGAACACTGTGGACGTAGTTTTACAACAAATGCATTATTACGTAAGCATCAGCAACAAATGCACAATCAGAGTGTTGAAAAAATTCATACATGTGAAACATGCGGCTACAGTTCGCCGCACAAGCAGAACGTCATAAATCACATGAGACGTCACAATTTAGAATACAAGTACTATTGTGAAATATGTGGTACTGGATTTTATGCGAGGAACATTTATCTGGAGCATCAATTGGTACATTCTCGTGAAAAGCCATTTCAATGTGAAATATGTAATGCAACATTCAGATATCGACAGGGATTGAGGCTTCATGCCAAGCTACATCAGCCCGATTATGTGCCACCACAGAAGAAGCATCTTTGTGAATTGTGCAACAAACGATTTTCGAGGAAGCAAGTTTTGTTAGTACACATGAGAACACACGGCGGCGGTGGTCCCCAAAATGAATACGTTTGTCATATTTGTGGTAAAGCAGTATCAAGTAAAACGTATTTGACGGTTCATGTTAGAAAACACACTGGTGAAAAGCCGCACGTTTGTGATCTTTGTGGAAAGGGTTTCATATCCCAAAATTATTTGAGCGTACACAGACGAACACATACTGGTGAAAGGCCCCATCAGTGCACACACTGCGAGAAGAGATTTACACAGAGAACAACTCTTGTTGTACACCTTAGAGGACACACTGGTGATCGGCCCTATCCTTGTACCTTTTGCCAGAAATCATTTGCCTCAAAGACAATGTTGAATAGCCATTTGAAGACTCATGCCAAACAGAATGCCAGAGCACTTCAAGAACAACAGATGAAGGAGGAGCATCTACAGACTGATTATGAGGGACATCATATGGACCATGAGCAGCAGGAACACATGCAACTAGAGGAATTACAACAGGAAGATCTCCAAGACGAATTGAATGATCAAACTCATACAACTGTTCTTGAAAATGTAGCTGTTCTTCTGCCTGGTTAGATAATCATTTATCGAAAAGGTTTGAAGATTAATTTTCGTGATAAAGATATTAAAATAAAAAGAATGTTCCTCTTTATAAAATTATATCGTTTGTTAGTCGCTTTTATGCACGCATTGATGAATTTAAAGCAATTTGGAAGAGTCGATAACGGTGGTGAATGAGATTTCTTCTTTTTTTTTCTTTCAAACGGTTTTTAATGAATTTTAATTTATTATTACAACGAATTATCGCACAAGCAGTTGGGTATTGGTGTTTGTAAGTTTGATAAACCGTCCGTCGTTGTTGACTAATGAAATCGTGATTAATATTTCTGAGATTGAGGGAATTGAGGAGATTCAAATCAGTATGAACTAAGATACGAACGGATTTTTTTTTAATGAGAAAATTCGGTTCTGATCAAATATATTAGCATGGACTTTTGAAGAATGACATTGATCTTATCTTCTCTCATCTCAGATATTATTCCTTAAATTTAAAACAAAAGAATCAAAGGTTGAATGTCTTGATTTAATTTAGAGCTGCGCTTCAGTATTTTTCCATTCATCTTCTGTTAAATCTTAGAGTTCGAGCACAAATTAAAGGAAAAAAAATTGTGTATGACTCAGTTAGAATAATGTATGTAACGTGTGTCTGTGTGTACATAACGAAAATAAATCAATGAGAATTGATGAATTAATGAAGAAATATTGAATAAAAAACCTGTGCCTTAGTTGAAACGTGATTGCGATATGCGTTAGAATGAACAGATGAACTTAATTAGATATCATGGAATTGTGATTAATAATAATGGAGGATTTTATATTCCCCGTGGTGCATTTTCCTCTTTAAGGGATTATTTTTATTATTTTTAAGATGATATTAGAATGGATGAAGATTCGAATATAATTTAAAGAAACATTCCATGAATTAAATAATCACTGTATCGATTAAAATAACGTGTTATCGTACTATCAGAGGCAACTCGAAACGCATAAGTGCAATTGTCTAGTGTAGTTCTCTTTTTTTTTTAATTAATGATAAGGGGTGAAGCACGAATTAATTAAATTTTTAAAAACTTGAGTAAAAAAACGAATTATTTGTCACTACAACAAATTAAATAATACTGAACAATTTTCATGGAAAAAACACATAATTAAAATTTATTTCTGTGATTAATTAAAATGAGGAGATGAAATTATTTTTGGATTATGTAAATATTTCTTAGGGTTCTTTTCGAGAAGAAATATATATTTTTTTCTCTGAATTTGAATAATAGAATGATTAATGATTTTTTTCAATGAAATAATTGTTTCAATTTTATTTTAATATCGTTCTTGGGGAGTCTTGATTACTTACAGCTGTTTGTAACTCGTCAAGTGAAATTATTTTTATTAATTATCCACTTTTTACATTTAGGAGTAATTACTGTTACGAGATAAGACTCATTAATTTGAAATTTTTTTACTTATCTCCTCGTTCCATTAAACTCAGAATTAATGTGTTCCTGCAAAACCGTCCCAAGGGCCTTTTTTTATCTTTGAAACTTCAGATAATTCTCAGGCGAGCTAATTGATAAAAAAAAATCACCAGAATTCTATGTAAAATAAATCTGAATAAAGTACATTATATACTTTTCAATAAATCTAACTTTAATCTTTATCCCTCTCAACTTTTACATTAGAGATTTTCAGAATAATTAATTAAAATTGTCTCAATAAAACGAAAAACCGTGTCCGTAGTCTGTTGAAATTTTGTAGAAAGTTGAACCATTAAAAAAAAATCTAGAAACATTTAAAAAAAGGGGTTCAACAATGAAACAAAAACAACATTTTTTGTATTTCAGATACAATCAATTCGATGAATGCTTAACGGACTCGGACACGGAAACCCAAGAAGCAACAGACGAGAGTTATATTGATTCAGATCTATCAGATATTGAAACATATCGTTCGATATTCAAAATTGAAAAGGATGCACCTCATCGCTGTGATTCGTGCGAAGAGGGCTTTCCAACTGAGGTAGACTTGTTAACTCACAAAACAGTCAGTGATTACTGCAGTGACCTTCAGAATCCTCGTAAAAGAAAATTTGATCACGAACCGAATTATTCAAATCCTAAGAAACGAAGATTAGATGAAACAGAAGAGTTTTCATGTATTGTTTGTGGTAAAAAATTCCGTGAAAAAAAGTATCTTCGTGTTCACATGGCAAAACACAATTTAACTCATATCTGTCATATTTGCGGTGTTACAATGACATCTGATTATTATTTGAGTCTTCATGTTAAAAAACACAACAAAGATTATCCAATCTTTTGTAAAATTTGCAAGAAAGGATTTCATTTAAAAGCAGCAATGAATTATCACATGGCAATGCATAAAAAATTTCAACCACTCGAATGTCAATTATGCAAAGCAAAATTCAGCAACAAAACTTATTACATTAGTCACATGAGAACACACAATTTACCAGACAATTTTCGAAAATTTTCATGCACTTTCTGTAATTTTATTACGTACTACGATTATTGTTACAAAGAACATTTGTGGACACATGTTGGTGATGGACAATTGCCATGTGAATTGTGTGGTAAATTATTGCAAAAAAATTATATTAAAATTCACATGAGAATTCATACTGGTGAAAAACCAGAAATTTGTGAATTCTGCGGAAGAACATTTACATTCAGAAGATATTTGGTTAAGCATCGAAAATTACACACGGGTGAACGGCGTTATGAGTGTAACATTTGTTTGAAGAGATTTACGCAAAAGGGGATTTTAATTGGACACGTGAGAACCCATGAGAGAGAGATCCAATTATTAATTTGAGAATAATTCTCCAGGATTTATGTTTTTTCTTTCTATTTTTCAACATAAAAAAATTTAAAGGCGATACAGTTAATTGTCTTTAATTCATCGAGAGTTGATCAAACGAAATTATATTTTTCAATATTGTCATTCGTCTTCTTCCATTCATGCCCTAGATACAAAACATAAATTCTTGCGTATTTCTTCATAATTCTTTTTGCATCATCAATTTTTTTCCTTTGTTTTTCCTTTACTCGTTCGTCACCGTCGTAGAACGACAGTTGCCTAATAATCTACTTAAAAAGTTACCCAAAGAGTTCAAAGTAGTATTATAAAAAACGTTAAATGTAACTTAAAAGAGTTGTTAAGAACGAAATAAAAGTTTGTAACTTGTTTTTTAATCAGAACGGAGAAATCTTTATTTCCAAATTTTCTCCTCAAAACTCCAAATTTACTGAGTTCCAGAGTTCACCAGTGAAGAAAAAAGCTGAAAAAATCACCCAAATCCTAAAGATCCTTTAAAAAAAATCAAAAGAAAAAAAATAGGTAACTAAGAATCAGAGGTATAGAATTAAAATGTTCAGACTCCCCTTTGCATTGACAAAACTTTGTAATTTCCAGGTGTCTGCGGGAGGAGGACCTAATGTATCCAAAATCCGATCCATTGAACAACGTAGAGTATCAATTATACACGATCGAAACAATTCCCGAAGTAGAGGAGGATGAATTATACGAAATAATTGAGAATGACGACAATATACAATTGACGAAAGCGTGTATCATACAATCATTACCATCGCCCGTGCAAGAAGAACCGGATCCTCTCTCGCTCAAAGCTCCGCCACTTCCGAAACCGCGTAAATCAAGAGGCTACAAGTGCGATTACTGTGGAAAGAGAATTAAGAAAAAATCGCAATTAGTGAGACACCAAAGAATTCACGCGAGAAAAAGCGGAGGAAGTTGTCCAGAGTGTGAGAAGGATTTTCCGAGTGAGGAAAAACTTCAGAAGCACATTATTAAAGCTCATCAAGAGGACAAACCATTTGCCTGTGTTCTGTGTGGCAAAGCTTTTAAAACTGAAGAATTCTTGAAGACTCACACTAAACAACACAACAAGAGATTTACCTGTGATATTTGTGGTATATCAAAGGTGTCAGGCTATGATTTACGTCTGCACAAGAAGAAACACAATCAGGAGTACGTAACATATTGTGAAATATGCAACAAGGGATTTTACACGAATCAAACGCTCGAGAGACACCTGTTGACACACACAGGGGAGAAACCATTTATTTGTAAAATATGTAATACTGCTTATTCAAGTTCTGCGTATCTCAATACACACATGAAATCACATGGTGTACAACGTGAGAAACACAAGTGCAGTGTATGTAATTTCGAGAGTTACTGGAAGGCAGCACTGAAAGTCCATTTGAAAATACATTCTGGTGATAATCAATACACTTGTGAAATTTGTGGCAAAGCAGTTTCAAGTAAAACGTATTTGCAAATCCATATGAGAATTCATACTGGTGAGAAGCCACATGTTTGTGAAATTTGTGGTAGGGCATTTAGTGTTAAAAAATATTTGATGGTTCATTTGAGAACACACACGGGGGAGAGACCGTATGAGTGTAAAATATGTCAGAAAAAATTTACACAACAGGGAAGTTTAAATTCACATATGAAATTACATGATGAGGGTAAATAAAAGTTTTTTTTAGAGATTTTAAAAATGTTGAATTGAGATTTGTTGGAGTAGAAGAAGTGTATGAACGAAGTATCTGTAAATATTGATTTAACGAAAAAAAATCTGGACGTTTCATGGCTCAAAATCATTTTCTACAGGATCATGAATAAATTTATTAAATATTAACCATCAAGTCTAAACTTTATTTCATTGCCAAAGAGAAAAGAAATAATTTTGTGAAATTTGAAGATTTGTTAATGAAGAAAAAGGTACGTATGAGGTTTGGCCCTGCTCCCACTTGTCTCCCTTGAAATGTAATTCACAAGAATTGGAAAAAAAGCGTCAAAGAATTTTTTTGCTTTAATTTTTTTTAATTACTTGATCCAACTAATTGCAAACTCCCTCTCTAATTTTAAGTCTAAACCTTTGAAAGAGTGACTCAAAGAAAAATTCATAAACCCGAAAGAAATCCTCATTGAATTGCCACGATGTTCATGAAATTTTTATATATTTCTTTCTCATTTCAGGCTCTCACAGTCCCAAAACTCATCAGCAGCCACATCACCACCACGTTCCCCATCACCGCACACATACGAGTGTAAAATATGCCGTAAATATTTTAAATCAAAGAATCTATTTGAGGGGCACCAGGTAGCACACAGTGATGCACGTCCCTACAAATGTGACACATGCGGAAAATCATTCAAGCGTACAAATACACTGGCAGTCCACCGTAGAATTCACACGCGTGAACGTAATTTCGTTTGCGACGTATGTGGCCGTGCATTCGTCCAGGCATCACAGCTTGGTACACACCAGAGACGTCACTTCGAGAAATACACGTGCTACTGTGAACAATGCGGCAAGGGTTTTTTCACAAAAGCTGAATTACACGGTCACATGAATATTAAACACGGTGCGAAAGAACACGTTTGCCATTCTTGTGGTAAATCATTTCCAAATAATCATACACTAGTACGTCATTTAAAAATTCACGATCCGAACTTCAAACCGATTAAACATCAGTGTGAATTTTGTGGTAAAATATTTTCTTACAAAAATTCATTAGTTGTACATGTTAAATCGCACACTGGTGAAAATAAATTCGATTGCCATTTGTGTGGTAAATCAGTGTCATCGCGTGGCTCACTGCAGGATCATCTGAGGCTACATGGTGGTGAAAAATCATTGTTCTGTGATGTTTGTGGCAAGGCATTCCATAAAAGAACAACTCTAGTTGTTCACAAGCGTACACACACCGGGGAAAAGCCATATACCTGTGATAATTGTGGAAAATGTTTTACACAACATTCTACACTTGTTATACATAAACGTTATCATACTGGACAAAGACCTTATCAGTGTGTTTATTGTGACAAAAGTTTTGTATCAAGAGCATTACTTAATGCTCATACAAAAGTGCATGGTGTTGCAACTTCTGCTAATTAATTTTTGCTTTTTACATTTATTTAAAAATACTTTTCCAAGTATTTTTTTAAAAATCTATGACGGTTGAAGATGATGGAAATTCTGTGAAACTATTTTTATACAAAGTGCATTTACTGAGAAAATATATTTTCTTACCCAAATCAAATTTTCCGAGCAACAAAAAAAATTGTACATTTTTCATAACGTAAAAGAGTGAATAAAGATAAAAAAATATATTTGAAACGAGAGAAAACCCTTTCATTCCCTGGGAGAAACCTTTAAGAGAAATTAATCGAAGAAGATCCCTTAATATTTATACAGGACAAATCCCCAGGTATTAAATTCATAAAACAAAGCAAAATAAAACCGCCTCATAATTCCCCTGATGAAGCAACTCAACTGCTAACACGATTATTTTCATTTCAGATATCTGGAGTCCCTCGGCTCTGCCAGTTACTTGCCACAAGGAACAAGTTCATCGTCTCAAGAGTCTCAAAAACTTTCAACTAACGGTGAAATTCTTCCAAAACTCGAAGAGTTTCAAAATCAAGAAGACATGCCTCTTGCATATTACTGCAAGCTTTGTGCTCTCTTCTTCCCAACTGAGGATGAGCTTGAAATCCACATATTGGAGCCACCTCACAAACCTGCGAGGCGAAAAAATATTTGCGACACATGCGGAAGAATTTTCCGCACTCTGATGTCCTTGAAGAAGCACTTGAAGAAACATCCACCACAGAAATCAATGCCGGCTCCTCAAACCGTAAGAAAAGAGAAACCAGAGGAAGAATTAGAGTGCGGAACTTGCAAAAAAACATTTCGCCACAGGAGTAATTATCAAAAGCATATTTTACGCCATGGAAGTGGTGATTTAACGTGCAAGCACTGTCCCAAACAGTTTCGCCTCTTCAGGGATCTCACAAGACACGAGAAAACTCATTTTTTACCGAGCTACAGATGCAAAGAGTGCGACTATGAGACAACGGTTTTAGCAGCACTGAGTATTCACATGTCTCGACACACTGACAAAGCTGATTTACCATTCAAGTGCCACGAGTGTGATAAACGTTTTCGCAAAGCAATCGATCTTCAAGAACACTACAACATACATTCTGGTGATAAGCCATTCGTCTGTCAGAATTGCGGCAGTGCGTTTTATTTACGTCGGCAATTATCAGCTCACTGCAGAAGAAATCATCCTGAAATGAAAGCCAATAAAGTTACGAGTACAGCATGTGATATTTGTGGTAGAGTATTAGCAACAAAACGTTCTTTATTTAGACACAAAGAGAGTCACAATCCTACAAAATTGTATCTTTGTGATTTTTGTGGTAAAAGTTTGAGCTCAGCTGAACATCTTAAGAAGCATCGGAGAATTCATACTGGTGAAAAGCCGTATGTGTGTGATATTTGTGGTAAAGGATTTACGGATTCGGAGAATTTGAGAATGCACAGGAGAGTACACACTGGTGAAAAACCGTACAAGTGCGATCAGTGTCCGAAAGCATTCTCACAGAGGAGTACTTTGACGATTCATAGGAGGGGACATACTGGAGAACGTCCTTATGTCTGTCAAATTTGTCAGAGAGGTTTCTCGTGTCAGGGAAATCTTACTGCGCATCAAAAAACAACTTGCGTTTAATCAAAAGGAGGAAGGAAAATGTGGAAATTATCGGAGAGAAATAAAAAGGAAAGTGAAATTATTTTCTGAATTTTAAAAGGTTTCATGTGTTTTGATGACTGGAATGTTTGAAGTAAATCCAAGTTTTAAAATATATAAATCACAGTGAATAATTGAATTAATTATAAAGAAATTGAAGTTCGAAAGTGGAAAAAATAAATAACAGGGACTATAACGCAGTTTGTTGAACAGTTTTGTTCAATTTTTATAGTTAATTGTTAATGAATCCTTCTATTCTGTTCTGCAGTTGGGGATGAGAAGATAAGTTTCTTTGTTTTCTTTAGGTCTTTATGAAAAAAGTATTAATTTCGAACTTCATCATTATCCTCCAACTTCAGATCATTTTTTAAAAAAACGTAGTGAGACATTGAACCCATCGCTTATTATTATGTATCCGTTCAACTTTTAAAAATAAAACAAATTTTATATACTTGATCATCAAAATAATTGACTCCTTCACACTCAGTTCTAATGACAATTGAATAATCGAAAGCAACAAAAGTAGATTTTAAAAGACAGCATCATCGAAAGGCGTAAGTAAAAAATTTCAATAAACTTTTAAAAAAATCCTTAAAAAACTATTAATCATTTGCTTTATTTTCAGCTTTTCCACCAAAGTATCAAATTTCTTGAAAATTTTCCACTAAAAAAGAATTCACTGAAAAACCTTCAGATGAATAAAAATTATTATTAACTTGACAAATCAAAAATTCTACAAAAACGAAAGAAAAACACCCAAAAATAAGTAGTTTAAAAAATTAATTAATTAATTTCACTAACAATTATGAATTTTGTTTCAGACCAGAAATAGTGGACACAATAATACAATCATCACCAGCTGAGTATCGTGTTGTGGTGGTTTGCAAGCGTTCTGGTGAAAAAACAACATCTCTAATTCTCGGTGACAAGGAAATTGCGCGTAATATACCAGTCATGCTGCCTCCAAAAGATCCACTATGTACAAATACACCATTGCTTGCTGGAACAATTGATTGTCCAATTTGTCATCGTAAATTTGCTGATCAAACAGCCGTAGAGAGACACTCAGCATCAGCCCATAAAAGTGCATTCAAGTGTAAACATTGTGACACATCATTCTTCACACAAACTGGCCTAGATCAGCACATGACAACTCATCAGCATCCGTTAATCTTCAATTGTACGCAGTGCAAAAAGAAATACAAGCGAAGAGATGGATTACACATGCATATAATTCGTGCGCACAGTAAAATTGAGGGAAAATTCACGTGTGACGATTGTGGTAAACCGTTTCAATTAAAATCAGATTTAACAGCGCACATGAATCGTGCTCATATGCTTCAGGAGTGTAGATTTTGTCACAAAATTGTTAAAGATTTGAAGATTCATGAGGATGAGCATAAGAAAAAAAATGCTGACATTATTGATGAAAACTGTGAATTGTGCGGACAACATTTCAGATCAAAGGCAAAATACGATATACATAGGAAAAAACACAAGGATGGAAGAAATTTAGAGTGCAAAGAATGTGGATTAGTTTTTCCTGGTCATCGTTCATTAATTAATCACAGAGACAGAGAGCACAGATCTGGTACAACTTGTGAAATTTGTAAAAAAGTTTTTTATTCAATAACAAATTATTATCAGCATGTTCTAGTACACGCTGGTATTAAGCCATACAAGTGTGATGTTTGTGGTGAAAATTTCAGTCAAAGAACAAGTTTAAAGAGACACAGAGAGAGACACGATGGACCACTACCGCCATTTGATGAAGTTACGAGAATTGCACATCTCGCTAAAGAGTATCTTGATACGTTATAAAATTTATTATTTGGATTTTCAATAAATTGGAACAAGTTATCGTGGATTGTTTGAAGGTGTGATTTTTTATTATTCAAAATGGAGTATGATAAAATTGATAGTATCAAAATAAAAGACAATGAATATTATTTTTCTCCAGTAATGAAGAATTCTCGATGAATTCTTACTTTATCTATTCTTGAAACCCAAATGAGGAAAAAATTTTAAATGCACTGCACTGTGTTCTATCCGAAAAGCACCAAAGAATCAAGAGCTGACAAGAATTCTCATTTATTTTCAGATGCCAGCAAGATCAGTTGAACCAAAAAACAAAGAAAAATTCGATTCTCAGACCAAAGCGAAAGCCACCAAGATCATCAACAGCTCCAGTATCCCCAGTACCCCAGAAAAAATCCTGGAAATCGAGGAAAAAAAATCAAACTCAAACAAATATAGAGTCTCTCATCTGTGAAATATGTTCAGCAACTTTCGATCGAAGAAGCAAGCTTGTGAGTCATCTGTTCAAGCACAGTGACTCAAGACCCCACAAGTGCACTCTTTGTTTGAAGGGCTTCAAGACCCCGAATTATCTCCAGAGACACATGGAGATTCATCAGGAACGCGAGGAATCATTCTCCTGTAATTTGTGTGAGTTCAAAGCAAAGTCGAAGCCTTATCTGAAGATTCATTTCATCAGGAAGCATACAGAGGAGTGGAGCTTCACCTGCGAGCGTTGTGGGAAAATGTTTAAAATCCACGGTGACTACACAACTCACATGAAGGATCACGATGCGGATGCCTGTATCTGCGACATCTGTGGTGGCTCTTATCCAAGCAAAAGTTCTCTCTACTTTCACAATCACTATAAACACAGGAAAAAAGTTAAAGAATTCGAGTGCAACTTGTGCAAGAAACATTTCAAAAATCAGAAAAATCTCGATACACATTTGGAGCTACACAACACTACTTACATATGCGAGCACTGTGGAATGAAATTTAAATTCAAATATGGATTGACCAAACACTTGAAGACTCATTCGAGTGAAAAATCTCATCACTGCGGAGTTTGTGGGAAGGGCTTCACTTGCTTGAGCTCACAGAAAATTCATTTGTTGACACATGTAGGTGAGAGGCCCTATGTGTGCGATGTTTGCGGCCAGACTTTTACTCAACGATCACCGATGATGTCGCACAGGAGAAAACATCCTGGGCCACATGCACCATTACCACCGATAAGAATTTCTGGGTTGCTTGGTGATATGACGACGAAGATTGTTAGGAAATAAAAGGATTAAACGGCAATGTTTAGAGCACTCATAATTAATTATGAAAGTTTTTTAATACGAGAAACAAGGCAGTGGAAATAAACGTAAAAGTGTAAATAACGATTTATTTATCTTGAGATGAGAACGAAGTTCCTTTGAACACAGGAGCAGTTATGTTAATTTTAGTGGATTCATCATTAATTTTTATGTTTTAATTGTTTGAGTTTTTGAGTGATTCATCATAATTAAAGAGTATGAAACAACTGTGTCTCTTTGTACTGAACAACTTTTTGAATAAATGGAAAATCATTTTCTACATTTATTCTCAATTATTTCAGTCAAAATTTAATTTAACTGATGATAAATAATTTTTTTGTGCTATTTTTTCATTTTATGATTATAAACAATTTGCCTTTTCTTTCAGATAAATTTGATTGGAAAGAGAAACTAAATCGAAGTGCATGAACAGAAAGACATGCGTCTTTCAGAGAATGGCATCTGATCCTGGATTACATGTCACTGCTTTTTTTAAACACTTCTCTATTTTCCAAAAAAAAATCTACTTTCTCCTTTCTAGGAAAAAGAAGATTATAAAACCAGAGGGATCAGAAGAAAATGTAAAATCTTTTGCCTCGAATAATTTAGGAATTTCACTCAAAAGAAGGAGAATAGTGAATGATGTGATGTTAGTGGTTGTGAAAAGACATTCATCAGTGAAATACGTTTTAGAAGACAAATCAAAGTATGCAAATGCATTGAAGGGAATTTTCTTGTGCAGCGAGTGCAAAGAGAAATTTCAAACTAAGCAAACATTGAATTATCAGGTCAATGCTGTTCATCATTTGAAAAGGCAACAACTTTCCTCCGATGATATGATTTATTGGACTGTTGCAAATTTCGTTATATTCGAAAATCCAACAATTTTTAAAATTCAACATACTTTAAGGAAGAGTAGGAAAAGTAATGTACGAGAAGATGAGTTGTATTATTATTTTGAGGAGTTTTCATGCAATTTACAGCTTTTGGATTTTAAGTGTGGAAATTGACATAAATGTTGATACTTTTTTTTCAACGTTTAATTAGTTTAGAAAGAGTTTCAGTGGTTCTAATCATGAATTTTAACAATTCTAATAGAAATTTTCTAATGGAAATTTCTGTGATAATTATTTTTCCACAAATATCGCCAGTTATATCGATTACAGTGATTTAGTGTGAACGGTAAAAACAGTTCTCATCGATTTTACCATAAACGAATTGATTTTCAATGAAAATCGATTTAATTAGAGTGCAATCGATGGGAAATGCTTCTCAGTTTTAATTTGTATGCAATGCCGATGCACTGCGACCGATAGAACCAATGATGTACGCTAAAAATTATTGAAAAAGTGAAAACCGTTTCGAAACAAAAACAGACTTTTTTAAAAATTCAAGGAATTTAATTTTCCTGTCCGATTTCAGCAGCGAATTTCCCCAGTTTTTTTTATGGAAACCTCAAGAAAAATTCTGCAGTATAATTATGAGAATTAATGGATATTCCACTCCATCCTCTTTTAATGAATAAACATATTAGTGTATGCGTGTAAAAATAATAAATTTTAAGATTGATAAATTTGGGAATAAAACCTAAAAATGGAACATCAAAAAGTAAAAAATTCTCGCAATATTTTGAACTAAAACAAATTGTTCTCAACTTTCCGCTCTATTTTTTCGTAAACTTAGTAATAATGGAAAAATATGAAAATTAGTGTCAATGTATATTATAAAAAAAATTCATACAAAGAAATAAAAACTTTGAATATCCTTGCGAATACTATTAATTTAAATAATTAAGAAAAAAAAGTGAACAAAAGTGTCGTGTAAATTATAAGAAACATGCAGGTAATTAATCCTGATAATATATTTTTTATCAATTTTACAGGCAAATATTAGTCCCTGATTTCCCAAATTTTCCTTCAAAAAAAATTCAAAGAGTGATAATAAGTTCAATAAATGTTCCGAAATATAATTTATTCACAAATCTACTCAATCATTAAATTTTCGTGATTAAAACTAACAAACAAAACCCATTTTCGTCTGTTCTAGGTATCAATTATTAAAAGGATATATCTGCAAAAAATGCAGCATAAAATTTCCCACGGAGATGTTGCTGCAACAACATGAGAAGTCTCATCTCCTCAAGAATTGCCGAAAGCTCATGAAAAAAGACGACAAAGTCATATCTCCAGAAAACGTTAATAAGAAACCGTCCAATAACTCTGATGAACCCTCTGCGATAAAATCATCTCATCGAATAAAAAAAGAACCCCAAGAAGCTCCAGAGAGTAATTTCGAACAAGTGGTTTTGATGGATCGCGAAGATAATAATGAAGATATGTTTGAAGGAATACTTCGAATAACAGACGACGAAGATGAAAGAACAGAGAGAACCGAGCAGTTCATTGATAATACAGAAAGAAATGAAACAAGTCCAACACAATCACCCGAAAAAAATAATGAAGATCCTCAAAATAATCCAATGGAAATGTTTGAAGTTGTAACGGATGATGAAAATCCAGAGGATGAAAATCCCGAGGACATGTTCGAAGAAGTAACGGACGAGGATAATCCCGAGGACATGTTTGAAGAAATCCCAACGGACGAAGAAGATAGAATAGTTGAGGAAGCCTTGGACGAGGAACTCCTGGAAGAGTTGGAGAGTGAAAGCCGTCAGTTGCCTGATGAATCCCCGGAGAAACCTCCGAAGAAGTCTAGCATGGAGATTTACCGGATTACACTGCGTCCGAAAAAGCCGCCGCCAAAAATGTTTCAGTGTGATTTATGTGATTGGTCTTGTGCGAAGATGAGTACTTACTACGCGCACAAAAGAAATCACAAAGCTGAAGCAGAGAACATAACTTATTACTGCAACGATTGTACCTTTAAAACATCGAAGAAAGCATCGCTCTCTTGTCACATTTGGAAGAAGCACAAAACAGTTGAGCCTGAAATATATTCGTGCAGTCAGTGTGATTACAAGAATAAGAATAAGTATGAATTGAAGGTGCACATAACGAGGAAACACACGGATGATTTTAAATTTACATGTGAAACTTGTCATAAAAAATTTAAAGTCAAAGGTGACTTAACGAATCACGTTAGATTTTCTCATAAGGAGCAACCAGTTATTTGTGATGTTTGTGGTAAAACTTGTATGAACAGTAATTCATTGTATGTACATCAAAAGTTTGCGCATTATAAGGCACAATTTGAGTGTAAAATTTGTAAAAGAAGAATGGTCTCACAGGAGAATCTTGATGAACACATGCTACGACAACACGAGAAGAAGGAAAACGTTGTTTGCGAGGAGTGCGGTAAGACGTTCTCGAGAAATAGCAGATTGAAGATTCACATGAGAATTCATACGGGTGATAAACCTTACGGTTGTCATGTTTGTACAAAGGCATTTGCACGGAGAACTGCATTGAAGCAACACCTGTTGATTCATACTGGTATAAGGCCCTATGTCTGTGACATTTGTGGTAAAGCATTTACCCAGAAACCGGGTCTAATTAGTCACCGAAAATCACATCCTGGTCAGCATCCACCACTTCCCAGAGTATTGATTGATCATATTTTGAATGATGTCATGAATAATTGATGACAGAGAGAAGAATACGGAGGAATAATTTGAAAGAAAACGGATAAAATAATTTTTTCTACTAAATTTGTGAAAACTTAAATGTTATTCTTATTATTTTACTAAATTAAAATTTAATTATGCATTACTAATAATTTTAACGTTTGATATTGAAATAAAAATGTTACTACAATGATAAATTTTATGTTTCATTGAGACAATCATCCTAAGTTTATCGAGAAACAAATAATTGCATGTGAGTAAAATTATTTCATACTTAATAATCGATCGAAGCAATTACTGAATTTTTTTTGAATAATAATTTTAAGTCTGTGGTTAAGTGGAATAAAAAAACAAAAAATATTTTCATCCCAACGAAGAACAATCACTTATTCCACATAATCACTAGTGTAATTCTGTGTTTTAGGAAAAAACGTAAACAGCCAAGAAAAACAACACCAAAGAAAAAATCATCAGTGAAGATTCCAAAGATAGTCAGTGTCATCAGTATGGAAAATTTGGAACATTTACATAAACCTAAGCAGCTTGCGACGTCAAATGCTAAGAGAAAATCGAGGAAATTATCGGACAATTTTTTTGATCCTCAAAAACACTTGGAAATTCAGGTTGAAACATTGTCGGACATCATCTCCTGTGATTTTTGTGAATTCAAATGCAATGACAAGACAACAATGTTGACGCACCTCTCTGAAAAACACGAGGACGACAATTTTCCGTTGGAAGAGAGAGGAACACAAATGCCAGGATCAAAAAAATTAATTTGCAACAGCTGCGGAGCAATTTGTGCAAATCGAGAAACATTGAATACTCATTTCATCAGGAAACACACGGAAAACTTTGAATTCTCCTGCGACAAGTGTGACAAAAAATTCAAAATAAAAGGTGATTTATCAACCCACCTCAAGAGATCACACAGCGAGGAGCCAGTTGTTTGTGATGTTTGTGGTAAATCATGTAGAAACAATCATTCACTGTATATTCATCAGAAGTATGCGCATTACAAAGCAAAATTTGTTTGTGGAAAGTGCGGGAAGTGTTTAGTTAATCAAGAAAACCTTGATCATCATTTACAGTATCAGCATCAGCAAAAAGAGAGAATTGTTTGTGAAGAATGCGGTAAAACATTTGCTGGTGTTTATGATCTCAGAAAACACATGAGAACACATACTGGTGAAAAACCATATTCATGTAGTATTTGTAATAGAAGTTTTGCTAGACATTCTGGATTAAATCAGCATTTATTATTACATACTGGTGAAAAATTGTACAGTTGTGATATTTGCGGTAGGAATTTTTCACAAAAATCGGGACTAATTGGACATAGAAAAAAACATGGTAATGATTTACCCCCACTTCCGCACATACAAATTGATCACATTGTTAAAGATATGAAGAAAAAAAATGAGTGATAAATTAATTTTGTAATATCTGTTAAATTGATTGCGATTAATAAAATAATTTTTTCTATATTCAGTGTATCAATTATTCATCATTATAATTTCATTATTCACTAATTATTTTTGTGTTCTAGGATAAAATTCGAGTATCATCAGGATGATAAACTTCATCTAACGTCTGTTGAAAGTGAAAAGTTATTTTAAATCTTCTTAAATAAATTATACTATTAATATTACTGCACAATTCATCCAATTAATTATTTCCCCTCACTGCCAGTTGAAGAATGAATTAACTAACTTGAAAAATCATGTTGCAGATTACAAAAGAATAAAAAAGGATCCGACGACAACCATGGACTCTTCATCTTCGATCGTGAATCCGTGGTAATGAGAAAATGGCAAATATTAGAATTTGATGGTAAACCATATTACGCATTTGTTCCTGAGAATGAAGAGCCACTCGATCCTGAAAAAATACCGAGTCTCGATGATCCCAATGATGTTGAAGAAACCGTCCAACTGCCTAAGCCAAAATTAGAAGTTCTAGATGACGAAGATTCGTTGCAAAATGATGAAAGTTTTTACGATTACAATTTATCATCTCCAGAGCCTGGTAATGATGATGATGAGGATGACGATGATGAACATGAGGTAGAGCATGAAGACATTAAACCAATTCTCTTAAACGGCATAAGAAGTGCAACAGAAAAAGCTGACAAGGGCGATCTTTACCAGGTGAAGATCGAAGGAAGCATGATAACGATTGAAAAATTAGCTGAGAATGTTCACGCATTAAAATCGAATGAATCAATTCTCCCAGAGCTTGGCGACGAGCATCAAGACCGAGAGAATTCGTCTCACCGGTCTGAGGAACCTGAGGAACAAGCTCAAGAGGTACCAACTTATGTTGAAAAATCCCCAGAACCAGAAAACATTGAATACATTGGTGTTGAGCCAGAAGACGAAGATGAAGAGCACGTAGATGACGTCGAGACAATCTCTCAGAGATCAGAATCTTCACCGCCTGCTGGAGTAAAGAGGAACCAAAGAAAAACCAAGTACAGACAATTGTTGCCGGCTGCATCAGCGACTCTGAAGTGTAAAGCTTGTTCAGAAACGTTTGGCTCAGCAATAGCATTTAGAAAGCACGTGGCCTGGACGCACAAGAAGAAAGTCTGTATTCAGGAAGACGGAGCATACATTTGTGCTGTTTGTGACTACAGAACCCTGAAGAAGAGCCTTTTCGCTGCGCATTTGGAGAGAAAACATGAAACGTGGCCTAGAAAGGGTCAGGGAAGTCTTGTTTTCCCTTGCGCAGTCTGTGGCTTTGTCTGCAGATCCAAGCACTCACTTCAATCTCACTTTATCAGAAAACACACTGATAAATACGAGCATCAATGTAAATTTTGTCCAAAAAAATTCAAGGTCAAAGGTGACTTAACTAATCACGTTAGATTTCATCACAAAGAAAAGCCAATTAACTGCGACGTCTGTGGTAAACTCTGTCAAAACACTGGATCTCTTTACGTTCATCAAAAGTGGGCGCATTACAAGCCCAAATACGAGTGCCCGATATGCAAGAGACGAATGGTAACTCAGGAAAATCTAGACCAGCACATGGTTACACAGCATGAGAAGCGAGAGAAGATTGTTTGTGCTGAATGTGGAAAAACATTCACAAAAAAAGATTCGTTCAAGAGACACATGGCTGTGCACACTGGTAGCAAGCCTCATGCATGTCCCATCTGCGGCAAACCATTTGCCAGACAGTCACAGCTAAGACAGCACGTTTTAATTCACACTGGAAAAAGGCCATTTGTGTGTGACATTTGTGGCAAGGCTTTCACGCAAAAGCCTGGTTTAATTTGCCACAGAAAAACACATCCCGGTCCTCATCCGCCACTTCCTGTTATGCCGATTGCCGATCTCGTTAATGAATTCACGGCTGAATATCTTCAGGAGAATCAGAATCTTCAGGAAGACGTTGAAGAGATTGAGGAAGAAATGGAAGAAATTGAGGAGATCAGTGATTAAGTAATGACGGAATAAAGAGATTTTTAATTCTTCTAAATTATCACTGATTTCAATTTTATTTGTTTTACTTTAACATTGAGGAATTAAAATTCATCTCTTTATTCCAACTAATTATGAATAATGATTAAAGACACTTATTGTTTCGTCTAGTTTTATTCAGGTTCAATGCAGTGTGTTTGTAGATTTATACTGAAATAAAAATCTGACAAATTATTGAATTTTATTGTTAGACACCAAAGAAATATTCTCTTTGGCAATAATTCATGAAACTATCATTTTTTTAATGATTAATAAAATTCATGATGTCAGATGAAACAACTTGTGTACAGTTAAAAAAGAATAAATATTTTTCATGCTCATGGCGTGGATGGCTTTTATTATCCCAAAACTGATAGTTTAAGTAATTTATAATAACAATGTAGATTAAGTGGGTAAACTTCTTTCGTAATATCAAGGTAACGGATGTCTTGTCAGGTAAAATTTTAAAATGAGGAAGAGAAGCTTCAGTGTTCCTAGTGTTTTCAAATATTAAATTGTCTGAAAAGTTTCTCTACTTTGAAACTATCGTAAGTGAAACGATTATGAATTTGTTTTCAGCCAGACAATTTATTGATTCTTTCGTAATTTTATTTTATGAAGAAATTTACAATGATTCAGATTATTTTGTAATTAATTTTTGTGAAAAATTCGACAGAAATCGATGATAATGATAAATCGGCTTTTCTTTGTACGCAACTGGCAAATTTCCATTTTTTTATGCTAAGTAAATTTCTTTTCCCCTTAAATTCTCTCCAGTTCCAATATCCAATTCATTCGTAAACTTTTTTCCAGAGTTTTATGGCTTTCAAAAATCGTTGAGCTTTTTATTACAATCTTTTATGACCGTAAAAACCGGAAGAGCGAATAAATCATGGATCTTTCGTTTTCCTTCCGCTTTTTCCCCGATTTTATTTCATTTACAAATTTATATTCTGAATTTATGAAAAATTTCTATCAATCAGACATAAATTTTTAACCGGAGAATAATATTCTTGAGAATTTAAATCCATTTTTTATGTTGAAAACATCGATTTTATCATTATTAATGGAATAAAATGGAGTGTTATCGATTGTGGATAAAGCTGAAGACATCCGGTTGGTTCAAAAAAAAAAGACGAAACGCCATTCTGATTTTAGTCATAATCTTTGATTACTGCAGAATCACAGCACAGTTATTCTTCCACTTCAATCATTTCATTTATAAATCAAAATAATCATAATAAATTATTAAACAACTTGGTGTGTACCACTGGTGTAGTTCTGGTTCCGCATTAGCCCACAATTTTCCAGTCAGAATCAACAAATATGAGGTAAAATCAATATTTGTCAATTATTTATGTTCTCAAACGAGTAAAATTCCCATTTAATCCTCTCACGTATTGAAGCTCCCAAATTTTATTATTAAATTAATATTTGAATGAAAATAAATTCTATTATAACTGTCAAAAATTCTGAACATAACTTCATTACCAACACAAACAAAACAATCAAACCTCTGAATAAAAAATAAACGATTATCCAAAATACTTAAAAATAAATTTCCACATAATTCTCCAAGAAGATAGAACCAAAGTCTTGAGTAAAATTAAATGTTTATCATCAAATTAAAAAAATACACAACTTTAAAGAGAAACTTTTTTTTCTTTCTATTTTCAGTGATTCAAAGTCTCTGGTAAAACTGAACGAACTGAATCAACAGAAAGCAATGAAACTTCTCCAACTAAAATTCTTGAAGAAACCAGTTGTGCAAAACGACTACAGAGTTAAATTTGAATGTAAAACATGCGGTGAAAATTGCACTGGTTTCTCCGGTGATTCTCACTCCCGTGAATTCATGGAGAATCACTTAAAGAAGCACATACACCAGTGTCCCCACTGTGACAAAAAATTTCCGCTAGTTCAAGACGTAATTGACCACATAGGAAGAATACACTTGCACAATTTCTTCTTCTGCGCAAATTGCACGTACAGAACCCACAATAAAGCTGATTTATCAATTCACATAGCCAAGAAACACGGTGAATTAGTGAGCCACGATTGTGAGAAGTGCAATAAACAATTCCAGAATGCTAGATCATTGAAAAACCACGAGGAGGTAGTTCATCCAAGTGAACCGCCGGCACTTTGTCAATTTTGTGGTTTCATAGCGCCAACGCATAAGAAACTGCAATGGCACGAGAGGAAATACCATGAGAAAGCCGAGTTCCAGTGTACAATATGCAAGAGAGAATTAATGACTGAATTGGGCCTGAAAAAACACCTGGAGAATCACGAAACGAAGAGCACTACGGCAAAAACATACGAGTGCAAAGATTGCGGAAGAATATTCGGAAAGATAAATAATCTTAAGAAACATAGTTTGTGTCACAGTGGAATTAAACCGATGGAATGCAATGTTTGTCATGCTAGATTCGCTAAAAGAAGTACACTGCGACAACATCTGCTAACTCACACTGGTAAACGACCGTACAGCTGTGATATTTGCGGTAAAACATTTGTGCAAAAGCCTGGCCTAACTGGCCACCGTAAATCACATCCTGGTGTTCATCCACCGCTTCCAAAGGTTTATATTGACTCATTTATCAAAGAGGTTGATCCAACTTGCGTTGCATCACCGCCGGCAGTGCCTAAGATCAAAATAAAGGGTGAAACGTTTGAAACATTTCAAATAAAACGATAAATACTTTCGTTTGTTTTTCACTTGAGAAAGTTCTGTGATTCTTATTATTAAAATATAAAGGAGGATAAGTTTGTGTTCATGATTATTTTCGTTAAAACATTGCAAGGAACTTTAAAGAGTTTTGAATGAGAGGTGAAGAATGTCAATGGGATTGAACGAGTTTTCAACTTGTTTGAAAATTCTTACGGCGGTGCTAAGAAGTTTTGAGGATAAATGAGGTCACAATGTGTTTTTCAAACGAATTTTATTCCTTGATACTCGATGATAATGTTTCTCGGTGATAAATATTTGTAGGTTTTGAGAGGATAACTTTATTTATCACTGGGAACGTATTTGTTCGCGTGAAGTTTCGTAAAAGTTTCGAGATTTTTGAGAAGTTTTCAAACAAATTTTAATTGAGTTGAAAGTTTGATTTTTGAGAGTTCTTTTATCATTGATATTACTCTCTTTCACATACTGACTCTTAGATTCATGAGTTTTTCCAAACATTTCAACGGAATTCAATTTAATGTAGATGGTAAAAACATTGATTTACGTTTGCGTGAATGATTTAAGAATTGTAAGAGAAATAAATAAAGAATTTTCATAATCAGCTCCTTCATTATCATTTGAAAGTCATTTTTTTCATTTCAAGACTGAAAAAAAATCATTATTAATTCAATTGATAATTTTGTTTTCCAAATTGAATTGGAAAAAATTACAGATATCGACGTCGTAAATATCAGCGTAAAAGAAACGGCCACGAGTGTCCTCACTGCAATGTAATATTTTTTCACATGATGAAACTCGTTGAGCACTTGAAAAATGTTCACAACATCTCGAATGCATTTAATTGTGACGAATGTGGTAAAGCATTCCGTACACCAATGAATATAACGAGACACAAGTTAATTCACACAGGTGAGAAAAAATTCAACTGCGACCTGTGCGACTACACATGCAATCAGAAAAGTAATTTGGAGTTCCATAAAAAGCGACACATGAAAGATTATTCATTCAGATGTGAAACTTGTGACAGAGGTTTTTTTTTCAAGTGTGAATTATTGGACCACGAGAATGTTCATAAAAATCTTAAGCCATACAAATGTGAAATATGTAAAAAATCATATCCGCAGAGAAAAAATTTAACGTCACACTTGAGAGAGGAACACGATGAAAATAAGGGTAATCAAAAATTGAAGGAATGTAAAATTTGTCACGACAAATTTTCCGATGCAAAGACCCTGAAAAATCACAGGAGAGAGGTTCATTTGATTGATTATAGGCGTGAAGCACTCTGTGATATTTGTGGAATTAAATTATGCAAAGATACACTCAAGTCGCATGAAAGAATTCACAGTGGTGTTAAAAAATTCAATTGTGACATTTGCGACAAGAGTTTTACGAAGAAGTCGGGTCTTGTGGTACACAGGAGAATTCATACGGGGGAAAAGCCGTATGTTTGCAAGCAGTGCGGCAAAAAGTTTACACAGCAAATATCGCTTATTATTCATCTGAGATATCACAATGATGAGAGACCATATTCATGTGATTTGTGTGAAAAATCATTTGTCACTGGTACTCATCTTAAAAATCATAGAACCAAAGTTCACGGAGGTGTTTAGCATGAAATGTAAGAAATAATAAATATTTTTGAGAAGTTGAGAAATTGCATTACTGAAATTTCATTTATTTTATATTATCAAGAGCAAGCATTTGGTATGAATCGGACGAATTCAAACATTCATCCTCCATTATGGCGTAAGAGGAAAGAGGTAAATATGAAATGGCGGATACATTCACGTTACGAATTTACTTTATAGACTTTGCATAATCTCGAAATAATTCCGTTATCAATGCGATCATACGTAAATATGTAATGGGTACATTTTGCCTAATGGATGCTTTGGAGAAGTACCAAATATTTCATCATAGTCGATGGCTTTTACATTGGAGAATCAAATGGAGTTGCGGTGAATCTGAAAGGTAGAGTTAATAGTTGAATGATTGAGAGTACTTGTATTTTAAATTCTTCATTTTCGCTGATCGATTTTAAAGTTTTGAATGGGAACGAGGTGACTTGATGTTGATTTCGGGTTTAATGAAATACCTCGGAATGTGAGGGAGATACGAAACTTTTCAATGGACTTTTTTTTAGGTCTGCTCTACAAAAAGGTATTCATGAAAAAATTCGTATCTCTTAGATTTCGAGATATTTCGAGAAAAATGATATTAATGTGAATTCAATTCATTCGTTTTATGACTTCCCGTGTTTTTCGCGAATATCTCGGAATCTAATGGAGATACGGAATTTTTTATTGAAACCTTTTTTGTAGGTCTTCTTCCGCTCTACAAAAAAGATATCAACAAAATTTTTCATAGCTCGCTTCGTTTCCGAGATATTCGGCAAAAACCGATGAAAAACTAACTCATTTAGTTCTCGTTATTTAATCGTGATTTTATCACCGAAAATTTTACCGACTTTCAAACTCAATAATGAGACATACTAGATTCAGAATGCTGCACTACAAAATCCACTCCCTGATCTCTCATAGCGTGATTGTATCTGCAGCATATGTGACTCAAAAGTTCTCTGTTCTCTAAATTAACACGCCTCGGTCTAACGTGAATAGTTTTGAACTGCGTCTTTCTCTCACTCTGAAGCTGAAGTATTTCACCAAGTGTCTCCAGGCTCCTAATGATACCGTCATAACGAAGCGTGGTCAGAAGTTTACAGCGTTGTAACATGGAAACCAGAAGGTCATCCAATTGTTCCCGATTGTGGCGAATTTTCAGTACTACTTCAGCTATAAATTGTGCCTAATTAGTAATTCAACTAATTATGAGTTCAAGTGAAATGGAAATGGTCATTTAGTATTGCAACTCCACTTTGCGCTTAGTTTTCTTGGGATATCTCGTGATTTGAGGGAGATGAAGATTTTTTTTTTAAAGAGAAATTTTCGGCAAATGAAGAAAAGATGAAAGCAAATTTTTAGCTAAAACAATTAATTTCTCAAAAAAAATCAAAAATCGATTCTGACCCTTGATTTTCATCGAAAATTTCCTCAGCTTCCCAACAAACTCATCAAAAAAATTCTATCTCAAACAGTTTCATTAGAATATTCATTTTGTCTAAATTTCTTCTACTTTTTCTCCCCAAAAAAGTCGTAAAGATGATTTCTCCATTTTCTACAAATGCTTTTTTTTCATTTAATTCCCAAATTCAAATAAATGACTAAACTTTTTCAGATTAATTAAATATTCAATTTATAAATTCAACTAAAAATGAATTATCAAAGTTATCTACTAAAAAATTAAAATTTATCAAGACCACATTGTTCCAAAATTTCCATTTCACTTTGGTTGGTTTGAAAATGTCTCTCCAAACTTTAATTCAAAACCCTCTTTACCCAGAGTACTAGAGTAATACGTGACCAGTAGTCCAACAGTGCTTCGAAAGTTTCTGGATCTACTTTGGTCCCATACTCGTCCGCTGTACATCTTAAACCTTGCCATAGGGAGACTCGGCTGAAGGAGATAAGACATGTCCTCAAAGTGTGAAATATTGACTAGATGAATGCGAAGGGATTAAAGTGGAATTAATTCAGGAGCTCTTGGCTCTACGGGGAATTGAATAGCCCATGGCAATTGGATACTAAGTACCTATAGTGTATGATACAGCCAATTCGGGACAAGCCAAAACTAGTTGCTGCCATGCGGAATTCTCGACAATGTGTTGTCTTGAATCGGTGTCTCTTATTGAAATTTGAAGATTCCGGAGGGAGTTTGAGGCTCCGGCTGCTAGAGAATGGAGACACCTATTCGATACTGATGGGTAATCGAGTTGAAGAGTACTTAGAGCATGAAGACGACCCAAGTACCCGAGGAACCTATCAAATTTCAATGAATTATTACTGTTAAATTCTGTGAATTGGAAAAATCAGGAGAGATGAATTCGTTTGCCATTAGTTTTTCGGAAATATCTCGAAATCAATTCAAGGCTTTTCTTTAAATTCTTTTTGAGTCTTACCGACTTATTCGACTACCCTTTTTGTGTTTTAATATTTTATTACTCAACATTAATTATTACGAATTGAAGGTCGAACGAGAAGTGAATTTAATATGAAACTGAAAATATGCGGACATTGGAAAATTTCTGGATTTTTTTAAACAATTAAATTATTGTAAAAAAAATATCAAGAAA
>JABSMS010019401.1:0-11473 GCA_018902275.1 Aleiodes sp. PSUC_FEM 10030003
TGAATTTTGTATTTCTTTTAAGGCGATACACATGTCGCCTGGCGACAGTTCGACCGGCGACAGCTCAGTTGTCTTAACCTGTGTTATCTAGTAACCTTGACTTAAACCAAAACCGTTGGTTTAGTTGAGATAAACCTGGTTTAGCTTAAAAAAATTCGGCCTTAAGGGGCCCATTTTGCCTTACCTTCCCCTAATTGCAACAACAATAAATTTTATTTTTTTAATTAACTCTCTCCCGGTTCATGCTCTCCTCACATGGCTTAGACGGAGGCTCCGAACCGGGAGAGGCTTAATTACGATGAATTAAATTATTGAATAACAAAAATTTATTAATCCTCGCGGTTTTAAAAGTACGGCATGAGAGTGTCGATGGCATACTGAATTTGAATTTTAAACGAAAAAATATGAAAATCACATGCATGAAGTTTCAAGACAAGTCCTAAACAGATTGATTTCCACAGCTTTTGAACTGTAGAAATCAATAATGAACAACTTTCATACTTCATCAACTTCTTCAAAAGGAATTGAGAGAATGGAAATGTTTCTTTCGGCTTGAATTCCCGACAAATTAACAATACTTTCAGTGCACACCAATTCGACATGTTTTTATAGTACATGTAATATCATTAATTTGAATGAAACCTGAAATTATGCTCCTGGATCCTGCTGATTTATAGCATAACTGAGGTCACGCCCAGAGAAAAGCTTTCATTCCAATTGAGTAAATATTAATTGGAACAAGAAAAGAAATTATTTTCTTCTAATTGAATTTATTTCATATGAATAAATAATCAAAATGAAGAAATATCGAAGAGAGCGAATGTGACGGTAATTTTACATTTAAGCCAGAATGAAATGTGCGATGAAGGCAGCCGCCGGAGGCGGCGACAGCGCCCGTAGTCGGAAAACGGAAGAACGAATTTCACACGCTGCAATGTTCCGATGTTTCTCTGAACAGCTGTTTTTCAGGAATTACCATAATTCGGCCAACTTCAAGTGTATTATCCAATAATAATTGTGTATTCAACTCAATTGCAATTACAACTGTTACCTTATCGTACATAATAATTAATTCTATGAATTCGAAGGTATAACGTATTCATTGAAACAATAAAAAAAATAATGTAACAAACATTTCTTTAAATTTTCTCTTTCGGGTGCAATAGATATTGCAAAATATATCTCAAGGCTCCAAAGGTACACAACAATCTTTGACAATACAATTAAAATTAATTGCTGACAAATTAAGAGTGAGAAAGTAAATAAATTTAGAAACATAGTGATTAATCGAAATAAATTGATTTTAATTTTGAGTCAGTTTGTGATAAATGTCTGAGTTTAAAGATGGTAGGAGTATTGAAAAGTGACAAAAAAAATTTTAACACATACTTATTCCGAGCCTCACCATGCCTGCTAAATTTGACAAACTGAGTTTGACTGTTAACTTGATAATTGAATCATCATTTCCGAGAATTTAACATGGGCTCTTATAGCTAAATCATATCTGTAACGAAGAGGTAGAAGGGTTTCCGTGAACAAAATCCAATTTTTCAAGACGGCCTGAAAACGATGGGAGTGCTTTTATGAATGTAATGAAAGTAGAGGACGATTTTCATTCTACTATCTATTAAGTATTTGACGTATTGGTATAGAGAGTTGCCGCTAAGTATTTCCCCGAATCATGCACTCATGTCCAAATATTCGTTGTTCACAGGACAGTCCATTTAAGGGGAGGCAGTAAGAATTCGGGACCCTAGCATGTGCTCCATGTATTTTGGATAGGAGAACTAGTGAAAATCACCATCCTTACTGCCTGCCCTCAAGGGGAGACCGGTGAATGTCAAGACTTCGGTGATGTTGAGACCTATTGAGTGACTTAGTCTACGATGAGAAGTGTAAAGAAATGGCAAAACTGACGAATTCAACCAATTTTCCCTCATATTTGATCGGAAAACTTCATTTTCATGTTGTTACCTTCAAAATCATTCTTGCATCACAATTTCGATTAGATTCAATTTTTTTTCTGTTCAAATATTCGTTAGACTCCAAAGAATGGAATCAAGTATCCGTTTTAAGTTCCATAAAATAGGTATTGAGAGAATTATATTTTCTTTTGTTTTACTGTATTTTTTCAAAGACTTCTAAGGCCTAATACAGAAAAAAATTCAAAATAAAAAAAATATCCTCTCAATATCTATTTTATGGAACACTTGACTTAATTCTTTGGAGTCTGATGAAAATTTTGACCAAGAAAAAGTTTGAATCGCATGTAAATTGTGGTTCAAGGATGATTTTGAAGGTGAAACGTGAAAAGTGACATTCATTATCAATTATGGGGAAAAATCATTTTAGGACTCTAAATGTTTCATCCTACAACTAAAGTCATCCAATAGGTCCCTGCATCCATCGAAGGCTTTCAAAATTCACCAGGGTTATCCCTCAAGGATATCCAAGTACTTCAGAAATGTTATCTTTTCTTGAAATCCTTTCCAACGGAGGTAGTACGCATTAGAGCTATCATTCGAACCCAATTTGACCTTACGTTACCGGATATTTCGCAATGATTTTGTTATTTGGATATTTTAGTGTTAAAATTCAATCTCCCTTTTTGTGCCATAAGAAAATATTTTGAAAATCTAAAAGATAATTGAATGGTTTAATTCATAATGAAAATTCATAAAAAAATTAGAAAATTGCTTTGTTTTGACGTTAACATATCTTTTCATAAATAACCTATAAACAATTAATTTTTTACCCTCAAAACCATTTTTTTTAAATCGCAATAAATATTTTCTTATTCAGAATTTTAACAGAAAGGGATATATTTTTTTGAAAAATGAGGCTTCCGAAAGTTTGAACAATCTTCATTATTTATTTATAAAAAGGGAATCTTTAAGAAAAAAGTTGTATCTTGCAAAATTTCATTTGAGTAATGCTGACCATCTCGGAATTTTTTCAAATTGTTCTGACGTGATTTAATTAACAATTTTGACTTTTGGAACTCTCAAAATGTGCAGTGTGTTCAGTACGAAACTATTGTTAATACTAGGATTACCTCAAGTCTTTCTTTTTTTTGTGTTTCTTGATCAAATAGTAGTTTTCAAGGGTATCCTTGAAAATTGGAAAACTCCATTTTTGGAGAAACTGCACTTAAGCTCTTTTACTACTTCGCTACAGATACTTTAGTACGATAGAAATCCAAAAATTATTAAAAAATTTCGAGATTCTCCTCAACTGCAATTCAATATGACACTGAAAATATTCAACAGACATCTGACAATTTTTGGATGTTTTTTTTTCTCCTGAGCAGAAAAATTATTTTAAAAACAGAAAAATGTGCGCATGTAGAAAACTTAAAAGTCTATAAGTTCAAATTTTTTGTCTTTCTTTCTAAATAACTTATTTGTTCTACAAAAACTCACAAAATTGTCAGATGTCGGCCAATTTCTTTATCATAATTCAATGAAACATCGTTTGATAGTTCGAGTATGAAAATATTTTTCGCTTCACCTTTTTTCAATGAATTATCAATGGTTGTTAATAATTTCTGAGAAAGAATTATTGAAGAATGGTAGGTCTAGTCCTCGTTGAACTACCATCAAATTTTAGTGATGATTATGAACTCGAGATATTCCCTGATTTCACAGTGAGTTCAAGTTTTGACTGACATTCTTCCGGAGTCGATGACATTCTTCCTTAAGGATTATCAAAAAGCCGCTTATTTCTCAAATTTTTGAATAAATCTCCTACTAAAAGTTATTGATACTTTTCAAAATAAAAGCATATAGACTTCCAGATTTTGCTAATGGAGTGTAATGTTCTATTTTTGTGTAAAAATGTAAATACTTTTGAGCAAAAAATTTATTTGAAAATTTGAAAAATTAACGGCTTCCTGTTATCCTTCTTTTACGCCATCCCGCTCTAGGAAAGGGGTGCATCAATTTCGTTGTATTCTCTTTATTCGAAGAATATCGCAGAAAAACTGAAGATCAGTCGAGAATTGACTAGCTTTCAGTATTTGAGAAACTGGGTCGTTGCAAAAGAATACAGTCTTGGACTATATGATGTAAAGTTTAAATTTTGAAAAATTAACCATAGAAAATTATAGTAGGGTAAATTGACCAATGAATGAATTATTCAGATATTCATTAAAAATTTAATAATTACTTGAACGAAAGATTGGATTAATCATAATTGATTGGACAGATTGGTCATAATGTGAAGGAAAATATGAAGAAATCACATAAAAATCACTGATTTATTTTTAAATTCCGCTAGATAATAATTTGGGGAGCCTAATGAATAATTAAACTGATTAGAGTGTAATAATGAATGAGTAATTTGGTGGACTTGTAGATGATCGTATCGCCGCCATTGCTGACGGGAATTCACTTTTTAAAAAAGACGAATTGTATAACACATGAACAAGGGATTATTGAAAACTTTGTCTAGCGCAATTTTTACTATCTTTCACAAATATTTAACACTATTCTCGTTATAATTGAATGAATATTCGTGACGTAAGTAGTAAATTAAGATTCGAATCGTACAGCTGTCATTGCTGTACGAGATAGAGCGTCGCACATTCAACAGGTGGCGCTGCGATTGTCTCTAACGTTTCCCTGAAGGACCAGTCGTTCGGGCTAATCCAGTTGTCCATCCACTCGACTCTCAATCGATTGCGTATCATTCAGAAACTTGAAAAATGTGAAATGCATGCAGAAGCCAACTTAAATGGGAATTCAATCAATAGAAAAAATAGAAAAAAAGACTGAGTATTTTTGTGATCGAAAGTCAATCGATTCTTTGTCAATCGATGAAAAATCAATTGAAAATCGATCAGTTTTCGTTCATCTGAAGCGACCAGCAATTGAGTGAATGTCGAAGACATGGACAACTCGATTAGATGGTCGAAACACGATCGTGAGGTCCGTCAGGGTTGGGAGAAAAATCAGCAGAATTAGTCCGAATAGGATTTTGTTAGGGGGGGGGGGGGGTGGTAAAGGTTTCAGGGTTGTACAGGGTTTCGGGGTGGTAAAGGTTTCATTCGTAAAACACTTTTTTTACGAATTTTTTCTAGACACATGGATGAGACAAATTTATTCAAAACCTTGTGTACTTATGAAATACCATTTCAACAACAATCTGTCAATTTCTCATCGAAAAATAACTACATATAAGCCGATGACGGAGCTTTTCCGAGAACGCCTTTTGAAGATAAAAATTTGGGGTATTCACTGTATCACAGCCGAAAATGATCTGACATCAAAACGACAATGAATTTAGTCAAAACATCACTAAATCCTCCCCCCGACGTTCTGTAATTATTTTTTTTTTCCATTGAGCGAGTTTTCTACTTAAAAAATTGAGCAAATTTTAGTGAAAAATGGAAATTTTTGCTTCAAACGACCACCAAAAAAAAAAATGAAAAAAATAACAATTAGAGAACGCTGGGGGTAGGATGTAGTGATTTTTCAACTAAGTTCATTGTTAGTCCAGGAGGAATCGGCGCTTGAGTACCGAAAACTGTTCCATCTCAATTTTTGATGCGATCCTCCTTAAATTGCCCTACTGATGTGAATGCATGTTGCCATGGGGCAACCCCGTGCCATATCGTTTAAACCGAAATTGTTTAAATTGGTTAAGCAAAAAATTGTTATTTTCCAAACAGACAATTTTTTTTTGTATTCTTTATTGAAATACAAATAAAAAAGGTCCTATGACTTTTCACGATAAAGTCAATATTTTTAGAGATAGAATTTTTGAAGGTTCGAAAAATTCCAAATTTGGGTACTTTTGACCCATGAAAAATATATTTAAAGGAAGAAATGAAATCTAAAAAATATTTTTTTTTATTCTTCATACAATAGTTAATAATATTCTCAACTGAGATTTGAAAAAATTTCATTGTTTATACCTGTTTTTTAATTGTTAATTTCGCACTCTCACAAGTATGCGTCGCTTACCTCTAAGTATCGCCGTCTTTCTCTGACTTATGCGCTACATCACGCTGAGCGCGCGAAATTAACAATTAAAAAACAGGTATAAACAATGAAATTTTTTCAAATCTCAATTGAGAATATTATTAACTATTGTATGAAGAGTGAAAAAAAAAAATTTTATATTTCTTTTTTTTTATATATATTTTTCATGGGTCAACAGTACCCAAATTTGGGATATTTCGAACCTTTAAAAATTCTTATCTGTAAAAATATTGACTTCATCGTGAAAAGTCATGGGACCTTTTTTATTTGTATTTCAATAAAGAATGCAAAGAAAATTTGTCCGGTTGGAAAATAACAATTCCTTGCAATTGTTTAAACAATTTCAGTTTAAACAATATGGCACGGGGTTGCCCCATGGCAACATGCATTTATATCATCAGTAGTGCCCTTTAAAGAGGATCTCATAGAAAAATTGAGGTGGGACAGTTTTCGGTACTCAAGCACCGATTCCTCCTGGACTATGTCATTTTGATGTCAGATAATTTTTGGCTGTGATACAGTGAGCACCGCAAATCTTCATTTTCAAAAGGCGTTCTCGGAAAAGCTCCGTCACAGGCTTATTTGTCGTTATTTTTCAATGAGAAAATTACAGATTGTTGTTGAAATTCCATTTCATAAGTACACAAGGTTTGAATAAATTTGCCTCATTCATATGTCTAGAAAAAATTCGGATTTTTTTTTTTTTGTTCACTGAAAATCTTCCCCCCCCCCCTTAATACTGTCTATTTATTTTCAAGTCTATTTTATTTAGTCATGAAAAGATAAATTTTTCAATCAACAGGAACTTATCATTCTAATTATGTAGCCACTTTAATCAACCCGGGTGGCTTCTAAAACTACCACAAGTAGATCGCTCTAGTCGTGTAAAAATTAGCTGCAAACATTCAAGATACTCCATTCAGACCGTAAGACAGAATGATTCTTGAAATTTCATTTTCCATGAAAAATTTAACAACGATATGATTTTTAAGGCCCAATAAGCATTGAAATTTCAACGAGCTACCTCAATTTTCCAATACGAATAAAAAAGCGAATAACATCTAAACTCGAATTTACTATTTTTCGAAAATTCAACGCAACAGCCCTGGCGGTTTTCTTACCACCGTAGTTCTACGGTATTAATACAGTATGAATACCGTGTTTATACCGTAGATATACGGTATTTTTGGTCCATTTTTATACTGCGTATATACCGTGAGTATGCGGTATTTGTGCGGATATCTACAGTATTAATGCAGTGTATCTGCCGTATTAATGCGGTATTTCTACGGTATGAATACGGTATAGATATGGTATTGAGACGGTATACATACCGTATACATTCTTGCCACTAGATCGAAACATCCGATAACAATACCGTATATATACCGTGACAATACGGTGTATATACCGTGGAAAGAGGGTAGCGTTAGTTCTACGGCTGCCGCTAGAGCTCGCATTTTTTCCCTAAGTGGAGGCGTATAAAATAGTAATATATTCTCGAGCGCAGACTCATTTGTTGATGGACCCTTGTGGTCTGTTCTGGAGTTAGAGAAGGGGAACGCTATATATATACTATAATCATAACGCCAAAATACGGTATTTATACCGGAGTAATACCGTATATTCACCTTGAAAATACCATCATTATACCGTATATATACCGTCGCTATACCGTAGTAATACCATCGTTATACCGTAGTAATACCGTGGAAATGCCGAATTATGAATGTACGGAAATTGTAAAAAATACCGCATGAACACAGTATTTCTACGGTATTAAGACGGTATAAAAACGGCATAACCACGGTATGACGGCGGTATAAAAATCGACCAAAAATACCGTGGGTGACCGTATAAACACGGTATTTTCACGGTTTATACACGGTATAAATACGGTATTTTTACGCTATTAAAAAAGCCGTCAGGGAGAGCCTTGAATTTTCATCAATTGCCGGAAATTTTAAATCTTATTTCAATATTTTCATATGAAATGAATCTTTGAGAGGTAAATTTCGAGAAATTCCAAGTTGACTGAAGTTTCTTAAATATTTCAATATTTTTCTGTTGAATTGCAAATGAAAATTTTCTAACAGTGTGATGAGTTTAATCAGATCATACTTTCCGGCACAATATGGCATGATGTTCCAAAAGATAGTCTCTAAAAATTTCATAGATTCATTGAAAAAATGGTGTAATGCAAATCATCTCGCTCCAATAGCTTTTAAGATATTCGAAAACCAGTTCAGACGTAAAGTGCTAGAATAAAATGGGTTAAAAAATTTGTAGATTGTCAACTCAATATCTTTAAAACATTCATGAGCCCTAGACAGAAAAAAACTGCGATTTCCAAACTCTCCATAGACTTTTTATCCGTACTGGGCAGACAGAAACACCTTTAGTGTAATAAAAAAAATCATTTATTTAATTTCGTCGTCTTGATATCAAAGGGGCATGAAAACTATCCTTAGGCATATCACTTCCGCTTCTTTATTACTAAGGCAACGATTTCTTAAAAGTTACCAAGCCTCATTTTTCAAAACTATTAAAAAAGCTAGTTCAAGTCATTTTATAGGACGAAAAAATTACAACTTTTTTGAACGTTGGAAGAATGAATTTTTAAAAATGTAATCATGTTACCAATTAATCAGTCATTTCCATTTTTCTCACCTCCAAAAATATGGGGACAAAACGGATTGTATTAAACCATTTCCCAGCGAAAATTTCCCGTTTTGTCCACTGCGATTTATAAAATTCGGCAATTCCCTCAGCTTTCTTAAACTGATTGTTTTGATTGAAAAAAATTACAGATTAAGTGAGATGTGAAATTATCGAAGAGACTCTCCTACTACATGGCGCCACACACGCGGGTCTCCACATAAGGCCACATGGGTTTGTTCCAGTCGATGAACTTCTCAAGAGAATTACAAAATCATCATTGACAAACATCAAGAGAATTGTTGATAACGACCTGAAGAATAGATTCACACTGAAAGGAGTCGATAATATCCTCCAAATAAAAACCAATCAAGGATACTCACTAGCTGAAGTCAATGAATTATGATCGAAGCAAATTGATAATGCAAATTTCTCTATCATCCACGGCACTTACTATAATAATTGGAGAAGCATTGAACGCAATGGTGTGTCAGGAATGAAGAGAAATCACATTCACTTCGCTAAAGACAAACTTTATTTGTGGATTAAGGAAAAACGCAGAATTATTTATATTTATTGATTACCATACAGCTCTTGAGGCAGGAATTAACTTTTACGAGTCGGAGAATCAAGTTATTCTCAGTAGCGGCGATGAGAGAGGTATAATTGATTCAAAATATTTTTCAAAAGTAATAAATAAAAATAACGTTATTTTATTTACGAATAATTCCTAGACAAATAATTATTAATAACGATTGTTTCTTTTATTTGATTTAATTTTTAAAAAATGCCGTGGTATTGCAGAGTTTGTAAGGAACATTTTACCAATAATTATTCATGGGGAATTCACGTTCTCTGTATAGAACATGATGAAAAATTGAAATACTGGTGGACTTATTACGAATCCTCAGAGGAAGGAAAATTACTTGAACCAATTCAACAATGAAATTCCACAATTCAATGATACTTATGAACGACAAATGAAGAATAGAATGAAATGATTCAACACGATAAAGGAAAATTATCTTAATTTGAAAAAAAATTTCATCTATGAATTGATGAAAAATATTTGACTTTTTTATTTTCATTAACTTAATTGAATGAAGAAAAACTTTACTTATTAATATATTTTTTTCAATCAGATAATAATTTTTAAATAATTTTCATGAAATTAATATTTAAAAAATGTCAAAACGCTGTGAAATTTGTTCAATTAATTTCATTGATGATTATTCATTTGGTGGCCATTTACTTGGTAAAAAGCATGCAAAAAATATGGAATTCTTCAAACAGAAAATGCAAAAAGAACAAAATTCAATATTCATTGCGCCAGTACCACCATTTGCTACACCACAATTGGTATTCAGTTTTTTTTCACAATTCGGCTCACTTCAACGCTACATATTTAATCCACGTTATTTAATTATCGAGTACAAGGATAAATCACCAGTTGATCATTTATTATCAAAGCCAATTTACATGAATAAATGGAAATTAAATATAAGAAGGCGAAAAATTGATAATCCAACTGCAAAAAAATATGACGATAAAAAATTAATTAAGAAACAAAAGAATAATGAAGAAGAGGCAGCAGCTGAAGAATTAAAATTAGCATTAGAATCGGTTGATACAATTGATGAACAAATGAATAAATTCATTACATTAGCACAGCCTGATGATAACGAATTGCACAATTTAAGTGGAATTGTTTGTAATTCATTGGACAAAACATTATCACAATCATTTCCAAAGTGTCGTGCTGTACCATTTGGCTCGTCAATAACTGGATTAGCACTCATTGGAAGTGATTTAGATATTTTCCTTGATATTGGTGAAGAAATTCATGAGGATGAGACAAAACGTAGTGGCTGGACACCAAAAACAATATTCAAAGAGGTGAAAAGTTTGTTATTTAAGAATCAGAATTCATTTACTAAAATAATTCCAATACCAATGGCTAAAATACCAGTTATTAAATTTCATCATGTATCGACTAATTTGGATTGTGATATATCATTTAAGCATGGTCTTGGTATTTTTAATAGCCAATTGATAAAGTATCTGTTGACACTTGATTCAAGAATAAAGCCATTGATAATAATCATTAAATATTGGGCTAAAAAATTGGATTTATCTGGAACTGGTAAAATAACAAATTATTCACTTGTTATGCTGATAATATTTTATCTGCAACAATCAAATTTAAATATATTACCAACAATTTGTGAATTACAGAAAAGAGTTAAGCCAATTTATAGCAGAGGATGGCAAGTTAATTTTGATAAAAGTTATAAAACGATTGGAAATAATTCAAGTACAATCCAAGAATTGTTGGAGGGTTTTTTCAAATTTTATTTTGAATTTGATTTTTCAGCTAGTGTTATTTGTCCACGCGATGGACTTAGTCATTCACGTAGTGAATTTAAAAAGATTATTGAGGATTATGAAGTAGATTCAAAGAGCCTTCATTTAACGAGACCAGCTTGTCTCCAGGATCCAATCCAGCTTGATCATAACATTATTTCTGGCTGGTCAACATGGCAGTTGCAGAGCTTGAAGTGTTCGTGCCTTCAAGCAGTTGGAATTTGTGAAAATTCAAGGGATCATCCAATTGAATTGCTGCCAATGCTTGTTGATCCAGTTTTGAAGAATAAAATTAAAAAATCAAAGTCAATTTGCTTTACGATACGAGCTGGTAAATATGAAAAATTTGGGTTACCAAATGATTTTGATGATGATAAAGTAGATGATGTTACGAAGCAAAAATTGATTGAAAAAAATTGGTTCTTTATTATATTTAAATTATTGGAAAAAATATTAATTAATATATT
>JABSMS010019412.1:0-11472 GCA_018902275.1 Aleiodes sp. PSUC_FEM 10030003
TAATATATTTTAAAATACGTAAATTATATATTTGAGGATGTAAAAAAAAAATGATTAAAATCTGTTATCAATATATCGTATATGTATATAAATAATATCGTCGCCCCAGAATCAAAAAGGTGTAAGTGCTATTTTTTAAAAATCTCCAAAAATTGAATCAACATTTGGTTTTCCAGAAAAATGACTTACGCCCTTTTATTATTCACCAAAAAAAATGGCACTTACGCCCTTTCGATTCTACAGTGATATATTTTCGAAAATATATTTATTCCCACATAATTTTTTTTTTTTCCAATAAATGACGTATTCGTGAGAATTCAATTAAATCCAAAACAATCATAGAAACTAAACTATGTAATAGATCTGTTTAATAATGTAGGAAACCACACAGATTTTGCGGTTAATCAGCTTCACGGAATGTATATTTCCCCGGCTGTGTTCATGAATTTGTATTTTGAGATCTCACTATTACTCTGTACACAAATTCATCGGCTCTTCTCTCATTCCCTCACCACATATCCTATCTAAATCGTTCTCTCTCGCTCCTTCTAGGCATGTCGAACGTAATTCAATGTGATTTCACGTATGACGAGATACGAACGTGAAATAACTGAGGGTAAAACTCAGTGTGAGTTAATTGAAATGAATATTGGAATAGTATTGCGATATAATTATGATTAAAATTCAAAATTACTAGGATTTATAGGGAATTAGAATGAGCAATGATACATGGATGTGAATTATTTGATGAGTTTGTGTAAATATGTACATTTACTGTTTTATTAGAAGTGAGTGAGCGATTAATTATTAATCGAAAGTAATCTAATAGAAATTGTGGATTAATTATTATTTGTTACAAATTAATAATTCATTTTCCTCCTAATTGATTCTTTGATTAATTGGGAATTTAGGGAATTGGTTCCGAATTGTTAATTGATTGATTCATCGTTGTAATAGAGGTAAAAGGGCGTAACTTTTTGTTAATTACTTAATCGATTTTTCCACCTTTTTTTATGATTTCTAGCGTTTTTCTTCCGTTTTTAATTATTTTTACAATTTTAAAATTTATGCATAAAAATTATGAGGGGTTGGAGATACGACCTTTTGTTGATGGAGTTTTTAGTACATAGAGTAATCCTAAATAAGATTTTCGATAAAAGTTTCATAATTATCAGGAAATCCTTTTTTAATAAATAAATGTTTTTTTTCAGAGAAAAAAAAAGATCCTAATAATTTTTTAATTTTATCTAAAATCGTGTTCAAAATTACTCTGCAAGCTCGAAAAAAAAGAATCTTTTCACCATTTTGAGAAAGATAGTCAATTTTTACCTATTTCCCATCAAATAACGTATAATTTTCTTAATTAATTTTCTTTAAAAATAATTTCCTGAATCCCCTGAAAAAATTCAGATTTTTTTATCATATTACAAAAATAATCCGTTGAATTTCATCAATCTTCCGAATTGGGTTCTACCCTTTCTTCAGTTCCTCAATCATTCAACAATTTCGGCACCTAAAGTGAAACTAATTCCGTCACTTCAAGCCAACCTCAGAAATGAAATTTCTGATGACAAAACGTTCGAAAGATCATCTCTTCAACATTTATGAATCCATGAATTATTCCAGACGAATCCTATCAATAGACTGACATGAATCGTCAGTCATTCTAATTCTGAAATTTCAGTTCTTTCATTACGAAACCATCGTTTCCACCGCCTCACTTCAAACCTCCAGAAATTCCTCGAAATCATCGATTCATCCAAAAATAATAGCGAAGAATTGAGACCGAAGCGCTCAGAAACCTTCAAGATAATCCAACATAATACATTTCATAGCGCCGTAGAGTCAAAAGGGCGTAAGTGCTATTTTTTAAGAATCTACAAAAATCGACATTCAATTTTTCCTAAAAATATCAACTTACGCCCTTTTATTATTCAGCAAAAAATGGCACCTACGCCCTTTCAATTCTACACTTATAATGTATTCGTCAACATCATCGTGTATCATTCCCTCCGCATAATTTGTTAAAATATGACACCAAAGCGATGAATCTTTTCCCCGGGCGAAGAATAAAAAGAATTGAAAATATGGAAAACTTCGGAATTCTTTTGCCACGGAAGCGCAGATAATACATCCTGATCGATGTATTTTCCCACGATTTCCACAGCTCCCAACGTTCATTGATATGATACCAAACATATATATTTCTCAAAATGTCAAGAGCGTAAAGAAGGTGCTATGCATCAACTCAACATATTCCAACAAGACCCCTTCCCTCCAGTACACAAACTCTCGAGCCATTCCACTCGGTATTGATCTTCCTCACTTTTTTCTTCCACTTCTTCTTTTCATATCAAATCTAATAATAACATCGATATTTATGGATAAGAATGTTAATGTACTCTTTGGCGAAGAGGGAGAGGGAGAAAGGAATGATTTACTGGGTCATGAATAAAATATGGCCCATGGATCATTAGCAAATGGCCCCTCAATGTATTAATGGCGGGCATTGTTCGGTACATTCGTAGAAATTCAAATAGATACATGCTAGAATAGAATATTCAGGTACTCTGTTTGAGGAAAATTGAAGATTAAATATGAATGTGTACATCAAATTTTAAAACCGTAATTTTAATTTTGGTTGAGGTATTATCAAGGACATGGACTTTACCGTTGAAGTGCTACTCTTTGTGGTTTTTCCGAAAGATTATATTTTTCTACATTTATGTGAATTTTTTTGAAATTTTCTCCCATATAGTTTGAGAAATATAAATAATTGAAGTTTGCGAAAATTGTTCGGAAAGGATTCAAAAAATGAGAATCCACCGGAAGTTGTAAGGTGTTGAAAAAAACCTTTCGTCGAATTTTCAAAAGATAAATTTCGCGGAATTTCAAGTTAACCAAAGTTTCTTAAATATTTCAATATCTTTCCGTTCAATTTTAAATAATAATTTCCTAATAATTTATGGGAATAGAATGGAAGAGATTCACCATTAATTGTTTGAAATCTCCTCTATTCCATGGTTGAATCCCGGGGGAAGAGAAGCGAGAAGCGAAATCAGCCCACATCTTTATCGTAAACGAGGAAGAGCGCGCAATTTTCATCATTCCTGATAATTCCCTTGGTAATAACATAGTCTGGCTACTTTTACCAACTACTGGTTAACATTTACAGTAATTTCTAACATTTCATTCATTTGAGTATCATTGGATTTACTTGCCAAATTGTTCACGAAAATTTTCAATTTACCCGGTGAATTCGAGCGAACATTACAGTCGAGCGAGAATGAAGGATAATATTCGTAAATTTTCCTGATTAGTAAAAACAATTTTCATCTAAATTTCGAATTACTTTGGAACGAAAAAAAAAATTAATGAAGCTGAAAATAGGAAGAGAAAGGGATAAACCAGTTCGTGAATGATGCAACACCTTCAACTTTAATTCAAGTTAAAATATTTTCCATTTACATCGGCCATGCTTTTAAACAAAAACACACTGGTAGCTACGCGGGGACGCGAAAAAAAAGTAATTCGGGCGAAAGCCTCGGCAAAAAGAATTCCGAGGTTATTTTTTGAAGGGAAAAACACGGTGTCGTGGTCGGTTGATTTTTCGGGACAGGAATTTTTCAACAGACGCCTACACACACATGAACCTTGTGTGCACACTATGTATTTTGCCTTTTCCCAGTCGGGACTTTTTGCCCGAAAGCCTCTGCATGGGGTTACACGTGAGTGAACTGTGTCTGTGTGTTATAGAGAGGAGAAAAAGAGGAAAATGAATGGAGGACTGAACACCTCCGGGCGACTTTTACGTATGCCACGAAGCATATTCCCGGATATCGCAAATTCGACATCTCGAATGGCTGAAAAAAGAGGGAAAAAATGGTATACGAGAGGTATACAGAAGAGGGAATGAGGGAGTGGTGAGATATCAGGATAGTACAAGACCACTTGGAGTCAATCCTCTTCCAGGGGATTGGTAGAAGAGTTTTAAAGCGCACCGGAGGCGCTTACAACCAAACGAACACCCATGAAGAGGAATATTCTTGTTTACTCATGTGGGGATGGAAAATCAAGTGTCGATTGCTATCAGAAGATAGAGGAAAATTTTCGATTGAGTATTAGTAAGGAAATAGTTTCGCGGAATCGAGTGATTTGGTGACAAAGCAACAGATGGACGATTCATTAATCATAGACTGGTCCCTTCATGAGGAAAACGCCGCTAAAATTATTTTCATTTTGTTATGTTAAAAAGACAGCACAAGGGAAAATTTTGAAAAAAATATAAAAAAAGACTTGCATCAATGAAATAGTTAAAAATAATATTGAGAACATATTTTGACATGTCATAACCTAATTGAATGCTGAATAACTGATTTTTATTAAAAAACCTGGTTAAACTTAGGAAAGAAGCGACTTTGGGAAAATATTGAGAAATTGATAAAACCGAATTAAGTTTATAAAATAATTTTGAAAAATTCTGTAACGGAGCTTAATAATTAATACATGTAATTAAATGGGAAATTGATGAAAATCGTCAGATCTCTGTAAAAAATGACGAAAAAATTCTGGAATTTTTTGGGCATATGGAGTAACTCGAAACACGATTTCCTATAAAAATTTCACAATTATCAGAAGGATTTAACAATTTTTCCCGAAGATCAACTAATTCTAGAAAATTTTAGCACGTTCAAAAAATTCTAAAACGACATTGAGCTTCAGTAATCTCTCGATTGATCAAGTACCAAAATAAGAAAATTCCTAAATTGTTCTTAAATTGCTGCAGATGTAGAAGGTACATCGAAGATATTATCGAAGGTAAAAAGTTTCATAAATAAATTCATGAAAAAACGAAGATTCCTTTTCGTTCCATCCTTCTGTGCTTATTGGGGAAAAAAATCGATTGACCACCAGTTACGTAGAGAGTTGACCAGAATCAGGTGATCCTGTGACAAAGTAACAGAGCGCCCGATAAACAAAGCTTGATAGAAGCGTAACGCACTTGCACGTTGATTCTCTCTCCGTGAGTTTAGATTGTGTTCGGATTTCAGAGTCATCGGGTGTTCGGTGTTGCGCAAAAGCCAATGGGCGCGCGATTAATTGAGGATTGCGAGGATAATTAATGTGCCGTAGCCAGTGATCGTTAGGATCACAGCCGTAGCCGTAATCGCGGTGACATAATCGTTCCGATTGCGGTGGGGTACTGAGCGCTAATTATTCGAGAACGAGAATTACATTGCCCAGGGGACACTGGAGGAGTGACGCCTCTCTCTATCTCTCGTGCTCTCTCTGGATCCACACATACTCAACTGGACCAACTCAACTAACAGTGTATAGCACTTCGGCTGATCGTTCGCATTGAGGCTCGAATACGAGCAAGTGAGATACTACGATAGTGATTGTGAGAGATTGGAGGTGGAGAGGAGATGGTGAAGGTGGAAGCAATGTCGATGCTTTCAATCGATCTTGATGAGCGATCCATGGGGACAGATTGCGTGGTAGTGTTCCAACCGCTTTGCTTTTCTGCAGCAGCTGAAGCTACCTATCGTGCTTTTCTCTGTTCAGAAAACCCTACTCCATCCTCATTCCGGGGTCTTTTCCAATGGAGCTTCCAACTAAAGTGGAATGAGTTGGACGATGCGGGAGAGACACACACCAATGTTTTTTTATCGTCGTGTCGATGGCCAGAATCCACTCTTCCAATTCTTTCTCACTGCGAGGAAGAGAGAAATGTGTCGAGAGGGTATGGTAGGTCTAAGAGGAAAATCCATTGGTGCCAGAGAGATGATGCTGAAGTGAGAAGCATTTCGCTAGCCTTACCCCATCTCTTGAGGACATGACAGTGTTGGAGGCAAGCACACACAGGGATTTCTCGGGCCGCGCACTTGCGGTGTCCCGGGTCAAAGGGGACGAGAGTGTTTCCAGAGTGCTAGAGAAAGATAGAAAGAGACGTGGGGGCTTGATCGATCCGCGGGTTAGTTTCTCTCCGTCGGAAACTCTGCGAGACGAATGGCGTCGGATTATACGGAGTTTGCCTCGGTGGAGTCGTGCTTAAAAAAGCCAAAAAAAATTGTCGAGAGTAGAAAAAAGGTACGGCTTGATCTCCTACTTTGCCACGACAGAGAGAATTCATATTGTTTGGTTTCAAAAGATCTTCGACTTTTCACGCCAACAGAATCCACGAGTCAAATTCCAATGGCTTAATTCCTCCGGCTTATTGATTTCGACGAGTCGCTTTTTTTCCACTCGTTGCTACTTCAAATTATTTCTGCAGAATTGCTGATACGGAATCTCTAGTACCATTCACTACTCTGCACCACTTGTCGTCATGTCGAGGTAGTTTCACTTCCTTTGGCATAAAAGCAGAGAATGAGAAAGAGCCGGAGAGAGAAAGAGAGACAAGTTTCGTGTGCATGCCTCTTCTGGTTATTCCATTCCGGGTCAAAAGGTGAGGCTACATGGGGAGACAGTTGGGGTGAGTTGGGTGAGCTGTATGTCAATAGAGTACCACCCAGAACGACCATTCGACACGCGACAAGTCTCGCGTGAGACGTTTCTTGTACTCCGTTTCTTTCTCTCTGTTCTTTGGTCTTCTTGTTCCCTGTTTTTATTGGCTTGAGCCCTCCCTCTGTCTCTCTCTATTTCTTTTTCTCTACCTTCTCCTTGCTTACTTTGACTCTAAGCTGTCGCTGAGTTATCACTGCTAAGATACCGAGATTGCGGTGGAAAGAAGAAGAAGAAGAACTAAGAAAGAAAAAAAACGGGAAAAGTTTACTTTGGTTGGACGCGATATCCCTCGTGGGATTTTGAAGAGGATGAGAGGGAATGAGAAACAGAAAAGTGTACTCGCCTACGTGTAATGCTCTCTCGCACGTCTTTCGAGCTGACATCGATCAATCTCGTCGGCTCAACAACTTAGACTTACCCTACCCTCCATTCTCCTTCCCATCCCTCTACTTCGTTCAATCTTTTTTCGAATTCCGTCGTCTTTCTCTTCGAAAACTTGACAATCATCTCTTTCTCTTGTTGTGTATGCAAAAACCTTTTGTTTCTCACCGGCAGTCATCTTCAAACTCACCCTTATGTATGTTCAGCGTAACCAGGCACGCGAGTGAAGAAGGAAATATAATATTTCAAGACGAAACGATCGATAACGTCGACGACGTCTGGGGAAAAGCCAACTTTCTAGTGAGAGAGAAAGAGAGAGGGATGAAGCCAAGGGTGTCAAGTGGGATATGCAGATAGTCCCACGAGAATTTCATTTGTTCATGCTACAAACTTTACATTGACTGCCAATAAAAATGACAGCCCGAAGAGTTGAGCAATAAAAATATGATGAAATATAATACGCGAATACAGTAGAATAGTAATAAAAATAAAGGATCGTGTGAAAATGGGCAAATGAGAGAGAAATAAAAAAAACTGGCGGAGAATAGTGAAGAGGAAAAAAGTTTATGAAGTTGAATGAGAAATGAAATCGATTGAATTTGAATGTATACCGCCTTTCATGTGTATCTATTCGCGGGAAATACAAAAGCATCTATCCCACCTCTTTCGAATGGCGTTGCTGCGAATGAAATATCCAATTACGTTTTATGGAAATTCAAGCGTGAATTCCTTTGTAATTTCAAACTCATCAATATTCTCAATTCGCGTGGGCTAGCCAGTCGAATGGTCAGCTGGGTTTTCGTAGGCAACCTATTTCCCCGTCACTCCCACCATCTCCCGGATCCCGGAAAAAGCAGAAAAAACGAGACGAAGAATAGCAGAGAAGTGGAAAAGCAGAATAGGTAGAAAATCGTGTATGCAAAAGTAAAAGAGGATGAGGAGAGGAGCAAGTAAAATGGACACGCGCGACAACGATTCACCGGGCTTTAAACTCCGGCTGGACCTGCCATCCAGACCCGAATGAACAAGTGAGTATATCGTTTGGGTTTCCACTGTCGTAATAGTTGACTACCACTAGTGAATATTCCTGGGGTGTTTTAGGGGAAAACCGTTGCCCTTCTCCCCTTCGGCAACCCTAGGGCAGTCACGTACACCAGTAGATTCAACATTTTCGATGGTAATCGGTATGCCAGCGGTTTTAAATGGTGAGGTAGTGGTTTTTTTTGTTTTTTTTAGTTAACTGATCACACTTGATGGATGTGTCATGAGGTAGTTTTTTTGCGTCGAGGGTGATTTGATACGGTGATAGGGTATGAAGGAGATTTTGTAATTAAACATATGATACTTTGTTGGGGTGAATGTTGAATGAGGGAAATGAATGTCGAAATGTAGTGTTTTTCTTGTTAATGAAAAATCTCGTTGGAACAACTTGTTTTTTTGAGAAGAACGGAGGAGTTCGAGATAAATAAAAAGCAGTGGGTGAGCCTGAATAAATAGAGGATGAGAACATGTGGTGCATGAAGCAACGACCAAGTGAAATTTATTATGGATGTATTTAACCGCTAAGTAAATACAGTGGGAAGAATATCATTCTGTTGAGCAAAGAGAAATTATTATACTGACAAAACAATGTTTTATTAATAATTAAGAATATGAGTGAGTCGTATTCTGCAATATTTTAATTAAATTGTATTTCGAGAAGAAGAGAGAGCTTTTGTTGCTTATTATTAAGAAGAAATTCAAGGAATATTTCCCTCCGATTTTTCCCTTTGGAGAGTTCCAAAATGTTCCAACTTTATTAATTCGTTCATTATTTCATGATAAGTTTATGGCAAATATTTGTTTTCTTCTATTATTGTGCAATTGAAAATATCATCTACTCTCTCAGGCAATTTTAGTTTACCTCCTCAACATTACATTAACTGTCAAATTCATTGGCTCTCGAATCTCTCGAAGCTTTATTTAATTTGAAAGTGTTAGCTATTTCGAAAAATAAAAAAACTGGGTCACTACATTTATACCTCGAATTGAGGACGGAAACGTCAGTTGGCCCATTTATTTCGAATGAATTAATTACACTGTTAAAAAAAATTGAAAATTCGATATCAATATGTACCTTAAATTTTAAAACCAGAATTTTAATCCTCGTTGAGATAGAATTATCTTTGAAAATTCAGTCGTCATGGGAAATTCATGGTTAATTGTCATTTGTAAAAAAAAGTTCCCGTGAAGTTCCAATTGTTTAAGTTGTTAAAGTATTATTAATAAATAATTTAGTAAAAACGGCCTTTTTGGTCACTGTTACACAAATAAATTTAATACACTAAATTTAATTGGCATCGACGTTTCGATTTCTTTGCAAAATCATCCTCAGGATGCAATCTTTATTTAATAGCTACGTAAAAAAAAAAATAAAAGTAAGTAAATGAAATAAATAGAGTATAGAATATAAATAGTCATTCAGGGTTCTACATCAATTAAATTGGTAATTGCACAGAGTTTAACCTAAAAGAGTATAAAAAATTCATAAATTTTCATTTCATTCCCAACATTATTCTCCATAAACTACGATATAACCTCATAAAAATATTGACAATCTCAGAATATTATTATTCATGCAAAACAATTACCGTCCCAAAGCAAGAAATACTCCGACGAATTCATGCGTTTTTTTGTAATTTTAGTAGGTGGTTAAATAAAGTGAACGGAGGGTACAAAGTAGAGTGAGAAAACGAACATATACAAGTCAACGAGTCTGGCCGAGTTAATGTCGAGTTGTTGCAGACACATTACACCGTTACTCTATGTACGCCACGGGAAAAGCCAAGTGCTACACACACGTATACAGATCACGATTATAAATCCACGTTGTGAGAAGCACAAGTAGTTGTAGGATAGCAAAGGGAGAGGGATGAGGACAAGGATGTTGGGAGAAGGACCTCGGCTATCTGGGTTGGGGTGAATGTCGTAACGCGGTCTCTGGTCCCGAAGGGTGCATATACCCTACCACGAAACAAATTTAACCCCGTCACAGGAGAAAGAGGGAGCGAGAGGAAAAGGAGCATACAGTGTACTGCCCCGGGCTACTGCACGTGAGATAACGCTACGATGGGTGGCAAAACCATGGGCCAAAAGGAGAAGGATGAAACGTTAACTTGAACGTTCCCTCTTCCCTCCGCATTCGCCCATCCACTTTATACCGAAAATGTAAATAGGTAGCGATTCAAAATATTAAACGTGACGGGAATATGCTCGAAGATATTTCTAGCGGTATGCGTGTTAAGTAGAGTTTATGACGCGGCGGTTTTGAGATTGTCGCGGAACATTTTAAATAAAAACAAGAGATACTGTTCATCATATCTCAGTGGTACAATGTGTTTTTTTCGCTTATATATCGCAGTTTATATTTTGTTATTTGTTTATGTACTTACGGTTTATTTATCTTTGTTTCATTTTTCATTTTCTTTCATTGCAGGGTGAAATAAAATTCATGCGCTGCTTGAGGGAGTAGACTATATATTGAGGGTGGATGCAGCGCGGGATTGTAAATTTTCAAATGCAAACTTAGTATGCCAATTCTGTTTTCTCTTTACTCGATGGTAGAAAATTCGCGTGCGAAGTGGTTTGAAAATTGAAATTGTGAATATGTGACACGCTTCCTTTTGACAATTCAATAGTGGAACGAGGGGCGTGAAAGGAAGAGGATGAGAGAAGGGAGAAATATTGGGGGTGGATGAAAAAGGAAAAAAATCATGCACAGAAGGCTACGATCCCTACCAAAATGTATAGACATACATACGTGTCTGTAAAAGGGTTCTGTGAAATAAAGCGCGGAAGAGAAGAAAAAAATCGGGGGAAAAAAATAAAAAAAAGTAAAGAGAAAAGAATAACAGGAATATAAAAACGAAGAAGACGAAAAATTGAGATAAAAAAGAACGGGGTAAAGCGCTGTGCCATGAGGGGGAAAAAGGAACGGAAAAAATAGGATAGAAATCGAACGATAGGTAGCAATAAAAAGAACGAGCGAATAACGTCGCTCGTAGAAGCGTCTCTATTTCATGTACAACCGTTGGGTGGTGTGTGCTATTCGATCGTTTTTGTTGTCTTTACTTTTTCTTTTATTTTCTATTTTCTTTGGGTTTTTTTCTACCTAAAATTGAATAAAAAATAAATTTACGACGGCTCTCTCAACTCACGGGTTAGTCATCTACACAGCATCTTTATCGCACGTATTTGTGGAATTTTCCTCGAGGGAATTGCAACGTACATGCGCTCTTTGTAATATAAACCTACCGTGTCACCAAATTGGCCTTTATCACCTTTGCAAATTACTGTGCCCCTACATTTTTCATACTCTCAGCGTTATTTTAAAATCGTGTTGCATGTGATTGCTCACGCAAAGCACGAGAGAGGAAATTCTGTAAAAAAAAGGGGAAACAGGGAAATTGTTTTGAATTTTCTGGAAAAATTCTCCTAACGACAGAAATTTGGAAAATTTGAATTCACAAAGAGATGCATCAAATTTTCGAGGAATTTAAGCAAAAAAAGGATTTTTTAAAAGTTTTTTTTCGTCTCTCGATAAAA
>JABSMS010019423.1:0-11470 GCA_018902275.1 Aleiodes sp. PSUC_FEM 10030003
GCTCTTCCGATCTATAATTTATCTTTTGTCTCCATTTCAAAATTAATTTTATCGCATTCTTTTTGGTCGGAGCACCGATTAACTTTAATCAGTCAGTAAGTTTTAATTACATCGTTTTCCATAGAATTTCCATTCTACCCTTATTTATATTGAACAAAGAATTTATCAAAAAAATCACCAAAATACTGATTCTCGGCTCTCACACACGTGCGACTCGTCCATTTATGAATTAAATAACAGAATTTACAAAAAAAAGAAAAAAAGAGAAAAAAAAGTTAAGAGAGATGCGTGATAATATTAAAGAAAGAAGAAATAATGATAATATTAATAATAAAATGAATCAAGAGAATAATCCTCGTTCAAACACCTTCCTTGTGCAATTGTACCGCAAATATCCCTCCCTCCCTCCCACCCGAGGAGAGCTCGCGGGCCCTATATTGCAATATTTGTACTTTTCCATGTTGAAACCTCGATATACAATAAATTATATTAACAAACATTGAGTCAAATCAATTATTTACCGTTCAGAATTTGTTTCTTCCTTTTTTTGAATTTATTTGATGAATTAATAAAGTACACAGATGTTGGTAAGTATCTAATTTTTAATTACACGTTTGAATCAATTGTAAGGTAAATATGTACTTTGACTTCTATAGAAATAAATGAAACTTAAGGATGTTGAGAGACTGAAAAAATGGCGGAAGATTGATAAAACCCAATGGATTATGTTCATAATATAATTTAAAAAATTGAGTAAAATTTTTAGGGGATTTAGGAAATTATTAACGAAAAAATTAATAAATAAAATTACATGTAGCTGAATGGGAAATTGATAAAAATTCATCATATCTCCGTTAATAATAATGTAAAAATTCTGAAATTCTTTGAGCATTTAGTTTAATTCTAAACCCGATTTTTGATGAAAATTGTATAATTATTAAGAGAACTCTTTTCTTTCCAATGAATGAAAGGATCCTCCTAATAATTATGGAATTCTCATCCAAAATCGTAAATACATGAAGACAAAGATAAATTTGTAATGATGATTTGATTGGAAAAAGATAAAAATTCAAATCGAGATAAAAAAATTGTGAGCATTCATCTTTACGTGCTTTCCCGCTAAGTAATTGAACCCCCTTTTGATGACAGCGCGCATGCGCAATACAATTCAGAGGAAAGAATTACCTAATTGCATCTTCTCTCTCCCACCCTTTTCTTTAACATGGGCCATATTTTAGTGCACTACATTTCAGTTTGTCAACTAGTCTAAAAAAACAAACAAGTGCTGCCCTCTCAAAAAACCGTGGATCAGCTGATCCCCAGTAGATGGTGTTCAGTATGTTTCTGAACCGCGCACGAAAACAAGCCCCTCAAACAACAGTAAGCCGCTAGAATTAATTCACTCTATTCAATTGTTAAAACAGAAAGTGAAAATGTTTCAAAAATCAACGACAAAGAAAAAAGAATCGTCCAAATCATCATTCAATTATTTAAAGACTGAAGACGATGATGTGAGAGCCGAATTAGAGGCCATGACTGGTCTCGAGTATAACCTCCACGGTGAACAATCGGTGGATTTACCAGAGCCTCCCCAGCTATTCACAAAGAAGCCAAAATCATCCTCAAAGGCCCACTCAAAGCCAGAAAAGATCATGGACTCTGATAAACCAAATGTACGTGAAAAAATTGAAATTGAGAGTCAAATACCATTTTCTTCATCGTCAGCCTCAGCGAAGGAGCTCCAAGGAATAATTCGCCAGCAGGGCTGCAACAGTGAGGATAAATACAAGATTCTAGAGGCACGAGACAGATTGATGAGACTGAAGCAAGTGAAGAGTCATACATTGGAGACTGCCAAAGTAACAAGAGGCACTTGTCCAGACATGTGTCCAGAGAAAGAGCGTTTGATGAGAGAATTTCAGAGACAAGTGGCTTCCTACGAGCTCTCTGATTCCGGTGAATACAAAATATGCCATGAGGCAGCTGTTAAACAGTACTCAAGATCCTCAGCTGATCAAGAAGAGCCAATGCCACAAGATTTGAGGCCAGTTAGTTCATTAAAAATGACAATGAGCTATTTGTTACATGAAATATCGGATTTGTGCGAGGAGGAGGGAACAAATTTGGCTGAATGGTATCATTTTCTTTGGGACAGAACAAGAGGCATTAGAAAAGACATAACACAACAGGAGCTATGTTGTTTAGATACAGTTGAGCTTGTTGAACAGTGTGCGAGATTTCACATAGTTTGTTCGGAAAGATTGTGCGCCGAGGAATCCTCGGTATTTGATAAAAAGATTAACACTGAAAACTTAACAAAATGCTTGCAAACACTTAAATACATGTATCATGATCTAAGAGTGCAGGGTATTACATGTAAGAATGAACCTGATTTTCGTGCCTACATTATTCTATTAAACTTGAATAATTCAAATTTCATGTGGGATTTACAAAGATTACCAAAATCAATTCAGACATCAAAACAAGTTAAATTTGCAATACAAGTATTTTTATCAATACAATCAAATAATTATGCAAAATTCTTTAAATTAGTTAGACAAACAACGTACCTGAATTCCTGTATTTTATTGAGATATTTTTTTCAAGTCAGAGTATCAGCACTATCAGTTATGGTCAAAGCTTATTGTCGTACAGCATCAATGGCTTATCCACTCTATGAATTCATTGATATACTTGGTTTTGATGATGAGAACGAAGCAATATCATTCTGTGAACAGGCAGGTTTAAATATATCAAGTGATGAATTACACGTTGTATTGAACAGGCAAAATGTTATTTTACCACCGCCAATCATGGATCAGGGTAGAGCAACGAGTTTGGTTGAATCTAAAAGAACTAAAATGGGTTATTCAATTGGACAAACAATTGCCGGTGGTGTGATGCCGGAACAATTCTATCTGAATCACATACCGCACAATAGTTTTACAGCTCAGGGCTACTTGAAGCCAGCTGCGATTAATGCGAGTGATCAAAACTCGGGAATTATTGGGGAAGAGCAGGATCCTTATGAGTACATGGACGAGGATCTGGATGAGCCCCCGGCTTCACTGAGAAGTGGAGTTGCATCGATTTCTGACGAACAATTCGACGTGGCGGACGAAGAGAATGAAGATGTTGATGACGAAGAGGAGGAGGAACTTGGTGAAGAGGAAGAGGAGAATGAAGGGGATGATGAAATTTCACGTGAGGTGCCATTAACGTTTGTATCGAGCCATCAAAAACAAAGGCCAAATATTTTTAGCAGCGATTTCAAGGTTGCGATGAGCAACGAGAGCCAGGACTCCAAGATGTCGATAAGCTCGCCGTTTACACCAAAATCGACGGAGACTCCTTCATTAATTGGTGCACAGGGCTTTTCGTTCGCATCGGCAAAGCCAAATGTATTCGCCAATGCTGATGCTCCGAAACCATTTGGTATAACTGAGAATAAATTATTTTCTGCTCCAATATCATCGAGTAAAAGTATATTCTCTGGTGGTAGCCAGAAGAGTATATTCTCAACACCAATGACACAAAATGATTCTGCTTCTTCATCAGGACCATTTACTTCAGACAATTTCTCCAAAATTCCACAAAAAACACAGCAAATTTCACCGACAAAAAGAAAAGCAGAAAATGATATTGAAGAGCGGAAGAAAAAAGACGATTTAAAATTGAAGGAAGAAAGAGAGAGAATGAAAATGGAACTAATTGCTCGTGAGAGAATTATAAAAAATATTGAACAGAACGCGAGTGAAGTCGCTGAACAGATTGAATTAGAATTGATCAACGATATTTGCTCAACAATATTAAAAGAAGAAATTGAAAGGATGGAAATTTTTGAGAGACTAAGTGAAAAAATGACAAACGACATAATCAACGAATTTATTTATGAAAATTGTAGAAAAGCATTGAACGATGAAATTCACATGCAAAGAAGACTGGAGGACGTATCGAATCGTGTTAAAAATCGTATTGTCCTGAAGTATTACAAAATTTGGCAGCAAAATACTCTGAAAAGACGTAAACAGAGAAGAGCCTTGGACAATACACCAGTTTGGCTGCCAAAGTATTCACTCGATGCTTGTGCCAAATCGCTCTATCGTAATGACCAAAACTTGGTAATACAGAATATGAGGAGGAGACGTTTTAAATCAGAGAGTGACGATGATAATTTGAAGTACTTGAGTCCAATTGAATTGAAGATATACGATGGATTGAAGGAGAATGCTAAAGTCCTTGACATAGATCCAACGTCAATAATATTCTGGAAAATGGTTATTTCGTGGCCAAATTTGGAGAATCGAGTGCTACTTTGGAGGCACAAGAATATAATGAATCAGTACTTGTCCCCTGGTGATATTTTCATGGATCCAATAATTAAAACATACAAACCAAATCCGTATGAAACATTGAACATTTGCATAAAACATTGTGAAGGTTTACCGAATGAAAAACACGTTACTGGAATGGATGGATTATTTTTCATTGCAACAAGTGATGAGGATCCGAAATCAATAGCGAGGAGATTAACGAAGACTGTTTTGTCGAGGCAAAAATTAATGCCAATTCCATTAGTTGTAATTATCTTTGGTAATGGTAATGATTTTAAAGATATCGAGCCAACGAGTGAATTAGAGTATCTTTTAAAATCGGAATATATTAGTGAATATACTGTGCACTATGAGAAAATTATTGATGAAGAGATCATTTTGAAATTAACACAAACTACTGTTCTTTGGTTGGCACTGAATAAATCAATGCCAATACCACTTGAGATGGATTATTTCAAAGATGTTATTGATAATTGTTTGATGGATGAATTGTGGCTGAGAATATCTGGGCATGCTTCGTTTAATGAGCCGTTGAAGTTTGCTATTGATGATGCTAAATTTATTATTGGTTTGCATAATGAAGCTGTCAATAGGTTGATGGATATTATACTTGATCCAGAGAGCCTTGTTTATACGGATTTTCCGAAAGAATTCGCACCATTATTACCGAAAGACTTCGAAGTCCCTTGCAGTTATGAGTACTTTAATGATGAGTGGAAGAAGGAGGAGAGTAGAGAGAAAATTGAGGGGATCATCAGCGGTTTTATATTACCACCTTGGCCGTGAGTTCATTTTATGGAGTCAATTAAATTGCATTTGATTCTAGTTTTATTGTTTTGGAAATATCTTGGAAACAATGAGGTTTAGGAGAATTTCGCCGAGTAGTTTCAAAGATATTTGCAAAAGAAATCAGTCGGAAAGACGAAATTTTGAGAGCAGATTGTGCAGATTTCGAAAAAATTGAAGTTAGGAGAATCCATAATTCGTTTATCCTCTGAGAAAATACAATAATCTTTAATTTTTTTAAATTTTGATTTTTTTTAATTCAGAAATTTTTTATCTCATCAAAATTTCAAAAATCGTGATTTTTTCGAAATTCTAAAAACTCAGTCCTTTCAACATTTCAGTTTTCTTTTTCATAATTCTTCCGTTGTCTTTTTACGAGCATTATTTGAATTCTCTTTTGAAATTTTTCTTCAAATTTCCACTTTTCCCCATCTTCGTATCTCAGAATCAATTAAAAACCCCCGATTTTCTATAAAAATTCTTTTAGTAACACTCATTCTGCTCTACGTAAACCGATTTTCTTGAAAACTTCGGTATTTTGCTCAAAATCGGAGATATTCTTCAAAAACCAAATTCACATTGTATAAAACCAACTTTATCCATCTTTTTTCTCCTCACAGATTTGATTGGCCCATCGACGACGCAATGGAGCTCCAAAAATGCGTTGTACGTTACTGCAATTCACTTCTGCGTGATTCAAACTCCAGCGAAAGATCCTGCAACATTCTCTCCAACGTTTTTTTCACAACGAAAGCCGAGGAGAAGCCAAATTTCGTTCACGTTATTATGGAAATAATGAGAGTGAAAATGAACTCAATTGATTCAGAATTGACTGTCGTTTACGATAAAAATCACATTAAATCATTTCGCACGTTGCCATGGTGGTTCAAGTCAAATATTCTGATTATTGAATCTGAATCACGTCTCTCAAAATCAATTGACGACTTCCATGAGGAACCGGCTGTAAAGAGAAGACGATTGGAGGAAGAAGAGGAGAAAGAAAATCAGAATTCATTAATGATTGTTGAGGAATACGACAGTATTTGCGACATCGATGATCAAAGAAACGTTAAATTATCATCCAAGGGCAAAGATAATTTATCTGAACTGAAACAAGTCTCTGATAAATTAGAAACCATAATTGAGGAGCAACGTTTGGCGAATAAACGGTTCGAAGAGAAATTACAAGCTGCTCTTCACGACGACGAAATTTCAAATTTTTGAAACCTAAAAAAAGCATCAAAATCTCATCAGTATTCATGCATTTAAAAAGCCATAATTCGGTGAAACTTCCGGTTGAAAATTTCAACAGTAAAAAATTGTGAAACTCCAATATTTTACATAAGAATTGATTTTTTTTATATTGACATGTTTTGTACAGTTAAGAAAAAATTGTTGTTAAATATTCTGCTTTATTTTAATAATTTTTTGACGATTGTACTATTAATTATTATTTTTATACGAAAATAATAGGAAATAAGACATTGGATTTTATTCCATTAAAAGTCCACAGAAATCGTTTTATCAATTCACTTGCGTTTCTTTTGGGGAGATTGAATTCACAAGAAATCCTCAAAAAATCGTTTTCGTCGAGAATTTCCTGTTCTACAAAAAAAGTCTCTTAATGAATTCTCCATTGTTCCCCAGATATTTTAAAAATAATCGTCACGCGCAGTAAAAATCCGAAACAAGCATAAGCAACGAATAAAAACAATAAACAAACAAAAGAAATGTTGAAACAATATTTAAAAAATCAAGTAAGCAAACAAATTCTTTGCCTAACGAATCAGTAATTAATCACGTGCATTAGTGTTTCCTGGATTGATTGACCTCGAGTGACAATAAAAAGATTTTATTTGATAATAACTAAAAAAAAACTTTCTCATCAATGAGAATTGCATAAAATACGTCGTAGAAAATTCATATGCAGCCTTACTATCTAATTTTTATGTGGCGTCGAGTCAGTTTATTGTGAGCGCTAGGAGTGTAACGTTCGCGCAACTCTTTTCATTCTCGTCAAGTAACAAACGAAAAAGTACTCTCATTAATAGGTATGTCACGGTCAGCTGTGATCGTGTGTCTCTGCAAAATAAACGACATACTACAATAAGTTCCTCCCTCTTTTTCGTCGCTTTTAATTCAAAACAAGAAAATAAATAACAATTCCACGGTAATCATCGAGACAAACTCATGCGGCCCATGTGAATTTATCGTACGTAGTTATCGTGTGTTTATGGATTCAATTGGATTAATTATTTAATAATAATAAAATAAATTGACAACATGGTGGAGCCAATTTTTGACTATCAATTTCGATTGATTCTCATTGGAGACAGCACGGTGGGAAAGAGTTCACTGCTCAAATACTTTACCGATGGTAAATTTGCGGAGGTAATTACAATTTTAAAAAATTAATTCATCATAATGTTATTTTTTTTGTTAATTTATCGGCTCAATTGTTCCGTCGGATTAAATTAATTATTTTTAGTTTGGAGCAAAGTGCGGGATAGTTTTATCGATGAAACCTGATACACAATGACTCATTTTTTTTAAACGTGTTTTGCTCATTTCACTTTGAATGCATCATTGGAATTTTTTGCGTGAAACTTGTTAAGTTATTTCGGAATTCAGAATGACGTAATTATCGTTGTGTTATTACAGATGTGTTTTGAGTATTCAAATTTTTTTTGAAGGTTATGTTTCTCTTGGGTGATGTGCGTTGTGGGGAATTACGACATTCAGTAGATAATTTTGAAAGTGAATTACAGATTATTAATGATTCAAAAGCTCGTGATGATAACAATTTTTTAACGGAGATCGTTGTTGATGATTCAGTGAAGTTGAAAAAGATGAGGAATTTTCGGCGGATTCTTTTGTGAATATCTTTGGAGCGAGTGAGTTTGGGAGAAATGATGAAGAGACCTTTTTTGTAGAGAACTTAATTCTCTACAAAAAAGGTCTCTTGATAAATTCTTGTAAACCTCATAGTTTTTGAGATAATGTCAAATTAATGTAAAGGTATTTTTTCGATCTTATTCTATCATCAGTTTTTTGCGAATATCTTGGTAATTAATGGAGATACGTCCTTTTTCTCCTAATCCTTAATTGTAGCTCTTGAAATTCTCTACAAGAAAGCATCAGGACAAAAAAGGGGTATCTCCATTAATTCCGGACATATTCGCATAGAAAAAGCGAAATAAAATCGATTAGTCTGAAAATGTCATAATCGTTTTTTTTCTAATGTTTTTTTGTAATCGGTTCTTATGATTATCTTAGAATCTAAGGGAAATAAAGAAATTTCCATAAAGAGATTTTCGTACTCTCATTTTTTCCACAAAAAAGGTTTACATTAACAGTTTTTTATCTCAATTATTTACCGAGATATTCCATGAAACATTGAGTGATGAATTTCCTATGACTCCATTAATAAATTATTCTCCCGGGATTATTTTCATAATCACCGCCAAATGGCTTAGTAATTCAAGTGTAATGGACTTTATAATCACTTGAATTTCATTGTTATTTTATGCATTGTTTATTTTGTATGCAATAGCTCTCGGATCCAACGGTCGGTGTGGATTTCTTTGCGCGACTGATAGACGTAGACGATGGTACACGAATCAAGTTACAACTGTGGGATACAGCTGGACAAGAGAGATTTAGGTTTGTAATTAATTACTCAAAATTAATTGAGTAATTTCCAAATGATCCTTCGACTCATTTATGCCATCACTTCGATTCCATTGAGACGCACATGACTCTGTTAATCTCAAAAAGAAAGGAATTGTAAATTTCCATTATTTGTTTTTGCGTTATACTTTAATACAGATTATATTCAAATAAAATAACAGCTAATGAATAAAAAAATTCCACGCGATTTCCATAATGATTAATCAATGTCTCATGTGCGTGCTGTGGAATTAAAATTGTTGTTAACTGGTAAAACCTGAAATATCTCGAAACCTGATGGAAACACGAGATTATATGTCAAGACCTATTTTATAGGTTTTATTCTAATTTACAAAAAAGGTATTCGTCAAAATTTCTATATCCCTCTGATTCCCAGATATTCGTCAAGAACTAATTCTGTACTCATCAGAAAATTTGTGTCGTTAGTTTTTATGGAATATCTTGGAAACTAGAACATATGGAGAGAATTTCATAGATTCCTTTTTTGTATTTCTTATTTTCTTCAATGAAAAAGTTCTTTGAAAAAAATTCCGACAGGTTAAAAAATCACTTATTTTTCCTCACCACTTCTTCCTTTAATGAAAGATTTCTGAAAGTATTGGATATACGAAAATTTACGGAGATTCCCATATTGACGAAAACAAAATCCCCCACGTAAAAGGTTCATAGATGAGACATTCCAAGCCACTTTGTTGTTGGTACATTCATACATCAATCTTCCTGAAATTTTTATCATGAAATAGTAATTTTTCACGAGTATTTTGTACTGTTCTCTTTAATACTGTAAAAAAGGGCGTTCAGATTGAAGAATCGTTGATTGCACAGTATAAGGCGTGTGCAAAGTAGTAATTCTCGTAATTTTATGTATTTATATACAAGCCAATATTTTATGTTCAGGTAAATGTCCACAAAGTCCCGACTCGTACGAGAAAATTATCTATGCACTAGTGTGCAAAAGCACTACTTTACGCACGTTCCACAAGCATAAAGAAGCGAGCTTTACGCACAGATATAAAAAATAATGACTCCTCTAATGTACCTCGATTTTTTGTTCAGGTCGATAACGAAATCCTACTACAGAAATTCAGTTGGTGCCCTTCTAGTTTACGATGTGTGTAACAGAGCAAGCTTTGAACACATTCCCCAATGGATGATGGAGGCGCGCAGACACATTGAGCCACATCGTCCTGTATTTGCATTAGTCGGTTGTAAACTCGATTTAGTTACTAATGGTGGAAGGAGAGAGGTATCAAAGGAAGAGGCACGTACATTTGCAGATCAAAATGGTATACATCATATCGAAACAAGTGCTAAAACTGGTGTTAATGTTACTGATGCATTTCGCGTTGTAACGCAGGAAGTTTATAATAGAATTAAAACTGGTGAATACAAAGTTGAGGATGGTTGGGACGGTATTAAAACTGGTTTTGCAAGACCAGGTGGTTTAGATTTCAATTTGGTAGAAGCTGAACCAGCTAAATCATCGTGCTGCTGAGATAATTATTATTCTTCCTACATTAATCAATTATCGTGTGAAATTATTAAAAAGTGCAGTAGAAAATTTGATTTATTATGAATTCAATTGTCTTGTCAGTTAATTGTCATTAATCATTGTTTACTTTTGGTCATTACATTTTTTTCATTGAATACTTGAGAATCTCGTGTTTTAATGATGCGATTCGTTTTTTTTTCTTTCTGGAAATTTTCTATTGCTCTTTTTGCTGCGATCGAATTGCGGAGAAGAGAGATCAATGCTAATGTGTGTACACAATCATCAATTTTTGTATATAGACTGTAAATTAAATAAACATATTGAATGATTAAACAAATTTTAAATAGGACTTCTTGAAGTGAAAATAATTCAGCAGTTGAGAGGTAGACCAAGACAACTTTTATTTGGGAGTTTTCTCTTGGAATTATCTCGGAAATCAAGCTAATTGCAGAGATTCTAATGGACTACTTTTTTGTAGAACAAAATGATAACTACAAAAAATATTTTCTTAATAAAATTCGTATTTCTGTTATTACCTGAAATATTTCCAAAAAATTAATCTCAAATCACTGCTAAATTATTTTGTAATGTAGAACTGATAGATTTTTCTTTTGCCCACGATTCGACAACTTGTCAATCAAATTTTTGAGACTCTGAGAAGGTTTACTAGTTGTGCCTTCAATAGCGAAGGATAATTGAATGAAAATTATGATTTGAAAAATAAAAAAATCTGAGAATAATTCAATAGATGTCAAGAAGTTTGGTCTATTGAAAATTATCATTAAATTAGTTGATAAATAAAATAGTAGACTGTTTTTCAGTAGAAGAATGACAATGCTTTCGTAACAGACTGTGTCAATTTATTCACGGAATGTTTAGAATAATATTAGGAAGAAAGGAAATTTGAGAAAACAAATTTTTTAAATATACTTTATACAAATTGGATTATCATAATTAATGAATAATATTCATAACTGTATATAATCAATAGAAATTTGATGGAATTTTTTAGAAATTATTTATAAAAAAATGTTTTTTTTGATGATTTTTTTTTTTGCATTATTCATATCTATGGAAATTCGAGAATAACATTAATTTGAGATGAAAATATTTCCTAATTTCATTATCACATAAATGTATTTTTTAAAATATAAATTTGTAATTAATT